>QJPP01001569.1:0-118565 GCA_003996215.1 Jaltomata sinuosa | reverse complement strand
TGAAAACAAACCCTCCGGCATCCCATACTACCGGAGCGTACAATCAGCAAACAGCAAACAAGGGTGGAACCTCGAACCATGAATGATATGATGCATGAAGATCTCAAGTCCCATAGTATCTCTGTATGTACCTCCTCTGGCGCCGATCCGGCCCAGCAGGTAGGTTCCATGGAAGGACTCTGCCCGTATACCTCTACTCCTCCGTGTCACGACCCGATTTCTCGGTCATGATGGCGCCTACAACCCCCCAGTAGGCGAACCAATTCCCGTAGCCTAGAACAGTTAGTAATGGGCTACTATCTAGCAAAAAGGGAACAAGACGAATAAAATAGACAACAGGGATATAAATATATACATACGCGGAAACTAAACCAAACCCCAAGACCTGGTATCATAGTACAGAGCCAAACTACATACATGAAGGGCAAAATAAACCAAAACTATATATACAGATGTCTCTGAATGGTAATAGAGTACATGAAGTAAAAGATAAACTAAAGCTAAGCTCCGATCGCCAAGAGCTCACCCTCAGCCTGAAGTAGTCTCCAACAGATCTCCAAGCACGATTCACAACAGTCTAACAGCGATGGCCCACGCTAGGATCTGCACCCAAAGATGCAGGGGGTAGGGGTGAGCACCAAATGCGAAGCATAAGGTACCCAGTAGGTATCATAGGCCGACTGGGCACATATAAGATAAAAGCGCAGTAATAGACAGATAATGAAGCAAAGTAGTCACAGAAAATTTCAACGAAAGGTAACACAGGAACTAAACCCAAGGGGAATCAACAGGAACCACATGTATGCGGCGCTAGCACAGCAGAATATACACACAAGGCACAGGTTGAAAGTAAGAATTAACGCACCTGGCCGGGTCCTCTGCAATTAACAGGGTGGGTTATATAAAATAAGTCTTACGAATAATGGACGTTATACCGGTACCTCAAGTGTAGAAGAAGAGAGAAAGCAGTTTAATAATAGGCATGCTTCAGGACATGAATCAAAAACTCAACTATCATTCCACATCTCATGACTTCTATCCATAACTAGAGAACAATTCTGATAAGTAAAAAAGCTAAAAAGAGCTCTTGGCGATCGGAGCTTAGCTTTAGTTTATCTTTTGCTTCATGTACTCTATTACCATTCAGAGACATCTGTATATATAGTTTTGGATTATTTGCACTCCATGTATGTAGTTTGGCTCTATACTATGATACCAGGTCTTGGGGTTTGGTTTAGTTTCCGCATATGTATATATTTATAGTCCTTTTTATCTGTTCTCTTTGTCTTGTTCTCTTATTTGTTAGATAGTAGCCCATTACTAACTGTTCTGGGATACGGGGATTGGTTCACCTACCGGGGGTTGTAGGTGCCATCATGACCGAGAAATTGGGTCGTGACATTTTCCCATCTATTACCTCCTTGGTTCGGCAAGTAAGGATAAGGCAATTTCTAATGTTGTACACCATTAAAAAGCAATCAAAGAGAAGGGAAGAACAATACATGCATAAACACCTCCCTAGATTACCTAAGTACTTTGCCTACTTCGTTAATCCTTCATGGTTTCCACAACCCTAGTTGTGGATTTAGCTACTCATGTTCATAAGCATGCAATTAAAGTTTGTTTGAGCAATCATCAAGAGATACTCACAAAGAAGAATAAAGAAAACCAGAATCTTGAAGAATAATCTCAAGAATATTTTGAATTATCAAGAACTAGTCTTCGAATTCAACACCAAAATAAAATAACAAATATGCGAAAGTAGTCTCAAAATATCGTGTAACCCCTGAAAATAAAAGCCTAAGGGAAAGTATTTATAGACAAAAAGAAATACTTTCCTAATATAACTAGGAAACTGGCTCGGCAGGGACCACGAGTCGGATTGACAATACGTCGTTTGGAACGACGGTCCGTAGTCTTCTCAGGTCAATCGTGGTCCTGTTGGTCAAGGTCTTCTGAACTTCAAAACTATGGCTGGAATCATGAGTCATTCTTCTGAATGATGACTCATCCTTGGACTCATGGTTTCTTGGCCCACTTTGGTACCTGCTCTTCTTCAGTGATGACGAGTCACAACGACGGACCATCTTTTGAAAGCACGGCCTGTTCTTCAATCCGTAATCCCTGCTAGACTTTTTCACCTCCGCAGAACTTTGGTTTACAAGTCAACACGACGGACCGTTTTTTAAAAGTTCAGCTCATCTTTTGAGTCATCCTTTTCTCCACACTTGGGCACATCTTCTGAATTTCAAATGACGTGTCAACATGACAAATCTGTCCTTTGAAAGTACGGACCGTCACCCCAATCATGTATTCTTTCCAGCCTTGTACAATGTGAGGACTTTGGATTATGAGTGCCAATGACGGGTCCGTCATTTGAAAGAACGGCCTGTCCTCTTGACTCATCGTCACTGTAATGACCAAATTTTAGCTCAACTTCCACATTTCGCTCAAGGAACTTTTTTGCCTGCACACTTAACCAAAAGCATCAAATCCATAGATAAAATGCTAAAGAACTTGTGAAAATCCTAAGTATTAAGCGTCGAAAGTGGCGTATTTCTATGCCACATCAACACCCTCAACTTAAGACTGTTGCTTCTCCTCAAGTGACACAAAACTATTCTACCATGAAGCTATAGAAAAAGAAAACTAGGAACTATGACAGTCACATCATTTGGAAAATTAGCTCATAGAAAGTATCCCCCTCCCTTTTCACCACAAAACCAGTGACTATGTCCAATCTATCAAGACAACACAAGAGGATCCATGATTGATATTATACTATCAACAGACGACGTAGCATACATATATAAGACTTACACTAACAGTTAGCAGTCAAAGTTGCTCTAGTGCCCTCACCACAAAGAAGTCCCTATCGCACAACAACATAGTCAAGGTTTCAGGGACTGAACAAAGACACTCACGCTCACAATAGATGTTCAAGAAATGCGTGCACAATACCATAGGCTTGCCCTTATTTTCTATGCCTCAGTTTTTGAACAATTGGGTTAGGATCACTATAGGACTTTATTCGGCTTGTAACGTAGGCTCGGGGATGGGTATGGTAGATATGGGAATTAGTGACTAGCCCTCCTTGGCACTATGCTATTCTTTCTTCCACTTATCAGGCCAACTTTCTTTATTTCCTCCCTTTTTGCTCCCTTTTATTTTTTTCAACAAGTGACGGGTGCGGCTTTTATTTCAAATTCAACTATATATATATATATATATATATTTTGTTTTATCTTTTCACATTCTCTTTCAACATAGCCACCACACCCATTATTCCCCTTTTTTCATTACTAGCCTTTTCTTTTCATACCCCTACTCCTTACTCACCTCTACAGTAGCCACCCTCAACTTAGGCGATTCACCTAAGTTGAGGTACACGATGTCCAAGGAGGGACCAGGGCCAAACTAAAGGTTTTGCAAAAATACGGGGAAGGTGATTAGGCTAAACAACAAAACGGGTCAATTTAGGCTCAAAATCAGGGATCAAAGGGTATTTACTTCATTTGGTCGGTCATTTGGATAAAGTGGACTAATTCAAAAATGGCCTATGATCATTTCCTAACCAACCATCCTAGAACCTAAGCAAGACTAACTAGGCAAGTTCTAGATTGGCACACAACGCAAGAACAAGTCAAAATAAGCTCACACACTCATGGCACAGTGTCAAATATATACATGCTAACTATCAGGTTCATGCTCTAACTTAAGCCATTCATCAAGTTGATTAAATCCTAATGTCATGCATGGATCCATAGCAGTCAGTCTATCAAGAACAGATACAATCTTGTCACATAAAAAATTGGAGGGGTCTCCATTTTTCAATCAAAATTTCAATTCCACAAATCATATCACAGACTGCGCTAAGTTCATTTTCTTCTCTTACTATATACACCCTATACTACACGTGCCGGTTCAACAGAAAATAAAAATCCTTAGGGAAATAACACAGGCAAGAAAACCCTAAGGATTCGGGTACTTTGTGGGTACTCTCATGGGTTGCCTCCCATGCAACGCCTGATTTACCTTCGCGTCACGACGCGGGTTTCTCGGCTACTCAGACTTCACCAAGAAACCCATTAAAAATAGCAAACACCCCATGCTGCCCCCACCCCACCAAAATAGATGTGCATTGTCCTCAATGAACTGATGAGAATACAAAACATAGGGGGCAAGAACATACCAGTGGCGCCTAAGTGCCGGTGTCTGGTGTCGCATCTTCCCGGCCCTCACGATCGGTACCCATAGTGGTCTCTCCAACAATTGAGGTTTCCTCTGCAGTCCTCTCATCAATGGTAACAGCTACCCGAACAGCTCCCTCATCAACTTCCAGATGACAGCTTCATCGACGGACCGTGGTTCAAACCACGGGTCTGTCCTGATGACACATCATTTCTCATCTGAGACCTAGTTTCTTCCCAGTGACCACAACTTGGATGACGGTCTGTCATTTTATAACACGGACCATTTCTGTGACTCGTGGTCTATTTCCAGAGGCCTGTTCATTCTTCCCAAGAACTACGACTTCTATCGACGATCTGTCCTTTCAAAGGATGATCCATAAACCAAATCATAATTTCTGGGAACTCCTGCAGTGTTGTACTTTTCCTCCTCATCTGAACAGACAACAAACTTTAACCTTGGGTTGCCTCCCAAGCAGCGCTTGATTTAACATCGTGGCACAACGCAAGTGTTTTGGCTACTCAAACTTTGCCAATGCACTATATAGTCTTTACACTACAGCTAACCTAGAGTAAATTACAACATCATGGGTTGCCTCCCATGTAGCACCTGATTTAACGTCGCGGCACGATGCAGGCTACTTGACTACTCAGACTTCATCAAGATTCTTGGTTAGGACAAACTCATCTATGCTCCAAGCCTCAATAGTCTTGATCTCCTCTGTTGTGCCTAAATAAGCCTTGATTCACTACCCGTTTACTTTGAACATTTTTCCCTCAAGGTTTTCAAGTTCAATTGCCCCATGAGGAAAAACTTGCACCACCTTAAAGGGTCCAATCCACTTAGACTTCAACTTGCCAGGAAATAAGCGAAGTCTAGAGTTGAACAGCAGGACCAAGTAACCTGACTGAAAATATCTCTTCTCTATCTTTCGGTCATGATATAGATTCATCCTCTCCTTGTACAGAGCTAAACTTTCATATGCGTTTAGACAGAATTCATCCAACTCATTCAGCTATCCTAACCTCTGCAATGATGCTGCACCCCAATCCAAGTTCAGCTTCTTTAAGGCCCACATGGCCTTCTGGAGACATGCCTATTAGAGTCTTGTACGTAGTCCGGTATTCCCATAATGCATCCTCAAGCTTCCGCGACCAATCCTTTCTATTTGCATTAACAGTCTTGGACATGACTGACTTGATTTCTCTATTGGAGACCTCCACTTGTCCACTCATCTGAGGATGATAAGGGGTTGCAACTCTGTGTTTCACTCCATATTTCTCAAGCAAAGCACGAAACAACTTATTGCAAAAGTGAGAGCCTCCATCACTAATAATGGCCCTTGGTGTACCAAATCTGGAGAAGATGTTCTTTTTCAAGAACGCTGTGACACATTTACCTTCATTATTTAGAAGAGCAACCGCCTCCACCCACTTAGACACATAGTCAATAGCCACCAATATATACCAGTTCCCATCAGACAGCACGAATGGACCTATAAAGTCAATGCCCAAACATTAAATAGCTCAACCACAAAGATGGGATTCATAGGAAGCTCATGCCTCCTTGATATGCCTCCTTCCCTCTGACATCTGCTGCAAGCTTTAGCAAATTTGTAGGCATCTTTATGAAGAGTCACCCAATAATAGCCGTATTGCAAGATCTTATGGGCAGTCCAGATACCACTATGATGACCTCCAACAGGGGAGGATTGGCATGCTTCAAATATCTCCATCATCTCAGCTTTCGTCACACATCTTCGAATCATAGTGTCAGCACACACACAGAATAAGAATGGCTCTCCCCAAAAATATTTCTTCACATCAGACATGAACTTTCTCCTTTGGTGAACGGACATATCATCAGGCAATAAATTACTTGCCAAGTAGTTGGCAATGTCCGAGAACCATGGGATCAAGTCCTGAGAAGAAGCCAATACCTGTTCGTCAAGAAGCCAATCATCAATCTCTAACTCATCATTCAGCTTCAGCATAGCTTCTTCTTCTAACCTAGACAAATGATCTGCCACCTAATTTTCAGTACCCTTGCAGTTCTTAACTTCAAAGTCAAACTCCTGCAACAGCAACACCCATCTAATCAACCTTGGTTTAGCATCCTTTTATGCCATGAGATAGTGACGAGCTGAATGGTCAGTATGCACCAACACCTTGGTTCCAAGCAAATAAGATCTGAATTTCTCGAAGGAAAAGATCACAACAAGGAGTTCTTGTTCAGTAACTTTATATTTCTTCTGAGCCGGGTTAAGTGCCTTTCTAGCATAGTAAATAGGATGAAGAATCTTCTTGCGCCTTTGGCCTAGGACTGCTCCTAGCTCCACCTCACTAGCATCACACATAACCTCAAACGGTTGTGACCAATCAGGAGAAATAATGATATGAGATGTAACCAACTTCTCTTTGAGGCACTCGAATGCCTTGAGACAAGCATCATCAAATACAAATTTTACCTCTTTCTCCAACAAATTGCACAATGGATTTCCAATTTTGGAGAAGTCCTTGATAAATCGCCGATAAAACCCTGCATGATCCGAAAAACTCCAGATACCTTTCACAGAAACTGGTGGGGGAAATTTTTCAATCACCTCAATCTTTTCTCTATCAACTTCTATGCCCTTCTTTGATATTCGGTGACCAAGTACGATGCCTTCTTTGACCATGAAGTGATATTTTTCCCAATTCAGCACTAGGTTACACTCTTCACACCATTTCAACACACCGCCCAGATGATCTAGACAATCTCCAAAAGAGTCACCTACCACAGAAAAGTCATCCATAAATACCTCTATAGTGTCCACCACCATATCAGAAAAGATAGACATCATACATCACTGAAAAGTTGCTGCCGCATTGCAAAGACCAAACAACATCCTCTTGAAGGCAAACGTCCCATATGGGCATGTGAATGTAGTTTTCTCTTGGTCTTCAGGGGAAATAGAGATCTGATTATACCCCGAATAACCATCAAGAAAATAGTACCAACCTATAGCTACAAGACGGTCTAGCATTTGATCCATGAATGGCATTGGAAAATGGTCCTTCTCAGCCTATGCATTCAACTTTCTGTAATCCATGCATATGCGCCAGCCTGTCACTGGCCTCATTGGAATCAACTCATTCCTAGCATTAGGGACCACTGTAATCCCTCTTTTCTTTGGTACACACTGAACTGGGCTTACCCACTTGCTGTCAGAAATTGGATCAACCACACCTGCATCCAGCCACTTTATGATTTAATTCTTGATGACTTCTCGCATAGGCTGATTCAACCTATGCTGATGCTCGATAGATGGAACACAATCAGGCTCTAGCTGGATCTTCTGAGTATATATTCCAGGCAGAATCCCAATAATATTTGCGATGGTCTACCCAATAGCTCTCTTAAACTTTCTCAATACTGCAACCAGAGCCTCAACCTGCGCTTCACCCAAATCTGCAACAATGATTACCAGAAAAGTCTCATTATCTCCCAAAATACATACCGAAGATGAGTTGGCAGTGATTTGAGCTCCAAGACTGGAGGCTCCTCAATAGATGGATGAGCCAATGGTGTCATCCTATTCTTCAAGTCCAAATCCAGCTTCTTTAGTGCATAAGTGTAAGATCCCAAACCTATAAGTGCTACAACAATCTTGTCATATTCATCAATGTCGTCACCTTCAAAATTCATGATGACTGCTGCAAGGGCTTCTACACCAAGTCTCTCCTCAATAGGTACAACCAGCTGGTCCTCATCAACTACATCAATCACTAACACCACTCTCATATCATCATGGTGCTTCATTGACTTGCACACATTGAAGGTCACCTCTTCATCATTTCGCCTGAATTTTATCTGACCTGTTTCCAAGTCAACCAAAGCTTGCACAGTAGCCAAGAATGGTCGCCCCAAGATAATGGGCACCTAAAAGTCAACCTTGCAATCTAGGATAACAAAATCTGCAAGAAAGATAAAAGTGTCAACCTTTACCAATACGTCGTATAGAATTCCCATAGGCCTCTTCACTGTATGGTCAGCCATAAGTAGCCGCATTGTAGTCAAAGAGGGGGATCCCAAGCCCAACTGATTGTAAACTACAAGCGGCATCAGATTTATGCAAGCACCCAGATCACGCAAAGCTTTGGCAAAATAAAATGCTCCAATAGTGCATGGAATGGTGAAGGCTCCAGGATATTTCTTCTTCTGTACCATAGAATGGGATGCTATTGCACTATAGTGGTGCAAATTATTTACTGGATCAAAACTGACCGTTCTCTTCCTCATCACCAGATCCTTCATAAATTTTGCATAACCAGGCATCTGTTCCAATGCTTCGACCAAAGGAATATTGACTGACAACTGCTTCACCATGGAGATGAACTTGTGAAATTTTCCATCCTCGATCTTTTTCTTCAACCTCTGGGGGTAAGGAGGAGGAGGTAGTGGCATGGGTTTCAGGATTGGTGCAACTTCTTTATTCTTCTCTTTCTTTTTAGAAGGCTGCTTTTCAAACGACTCTTCACCACTATCTTTCTCCTCAGACTGGGCTACAATCTCAGTATCATCCTTTTCAGCTTCGACTGGCTCATCAACAATAATAGGCATATGAGGATCAATAGTCTGCTTACCACTTTGAGTAGTCACTTCCATAACCTGTCGATCATTTTTCAGATTTTGAACAGTGTAACTTGGGAGAGAACCATTTTGGTGAGGATTCATGTTGGCTGACCACTGATGCATCTGTGTCTCAAGCTACTTTATGGAGAAAGCGTGGGACTCCACCTTCTGATTATTCATTGAAATTTCCGCTTTTATTTCCTTCATACTCACATCCGTGGAGTCAACCTTTTGGAACACTTTATTGATCACCTCTCTCATAGTGGGTTGTCCTGCCTGCTCTTCAATAGTTGCAGGCGGAACGTACAGGTTACTTCTATCATTCTTGTACCAATCCTTCTTCTGCCAATCACCATCTGCTCTATCTTTGTAACTGGACTGATTGTAGTAGTCATCCCTATCTATGTTCCGACCGTGATTTCCTTGGCCAAAGGCCCGGAAACCTTCCCCTTGATCATTCAGTTAACCAATTTCTTGTTCAAATGAGTACCCGTCTGACCTTGGTGCTTTGCCTTGAGAACCTACACTTTAACTTTTTCTACTCTCTCCGCCAGGAATTTCTTTGCCAGTAACCCTAGTGTCGTATTCATCTCAACCTGTGTCTGCTTAATATCTTTTATCTCAATAGGATCCACAGACTTGCCAACTGCATAAGTACCTACTGACGTTTCCACATCTCTCGTATGCCATGCTCAATTTGTCTTTGCGACCCTATCCAACCTCTCTACAACTTTAGGGCATGTGTTTTCCATGAATGCACCTCCAGTCACTGTATCAGCTACAACTTTAGTATTTGTATTCAGGGCCTTATAAAATATCTCCATCAGATTCCTGGGAGGGATTCTGTGTCTCAGAACTTGCTTTATCTTCTTCTTGAACCTAAGCCATGCCTCATATAGACATTCTGTAGGTAGCTGCCTGAAATTATATATCTCCTGCTTCAGCTACAACATCTTTGATGGAGGAAAGAACCGCTACAAAAACTGAGTCTTCAGCTCATACCACGAGTATATGGAACTATCAGGCAGTTCTGAGAGCCATGCAGCTGCTTCATCAGTCAATGAAAATGGAAACAACCTTAGTCTGATAGCCTCTTGACCCACTACTGGCATGTTATACGATTTGCTGATGCTCACAAAGTTATTCACATGTTGAATTGCATCTTTAGTGGGCTTTCCTGAATAGAGTCCTTTCATAATCAACAATTGAATCATGGCACAAGTAATGTCAAACTTCATCCCGCCAGCCAATGGTGGTAGCACTATGGGCCCAGTAGAGCCATAGTCCTCCTCATCATAATCATCTACATTATAATACGGAGGAGACTGTCTTTGCTGCTGCATCTGTTGACCCTTATTATATGGTGCACGATGAGGTACTGCCTCGTCTCGGACCGCTTGTTACCTTTCTAGGCTGGCTTGCTCAGCTTCAGCTTTTTGGGCTGCAAGATCTTTTGCAATTTGAGCATCTTCTAAGGCAAGGGCCTCTTCTCCTGCCTTTAGGCGTGCTCCTTCATCCTTTTTCTGTTTCTCGATTTCAGCTATTAACCGAGCTGTAATCTGCTCCTGAGTCTCGTGCTCTCCATCCTTAGCCATATTTCTCAGTGTTTTGGAGAGCTCCGGATCATAAGGGATCAAGGGATAGCCTTGACTCCTTGTACTTGGCATGCACAAGTGTGCTACCTGTGATCAAAACAAAAACAACAGAAAAAGTAAAATCAAGAAATAAGGACTAATAGTGACTTAAACACAATCTCACTTAATCCTAAATCGTATTCCCCGGCAATGGCGCCAACCATCCAGCTGAACCGTGGTTTAATCTGCCCCATGTGACTCAACTAACCCTAAATTATGTAACCTCTCCTAGAAGCTAGTCAGAAACTCATGCGCATCATCCCTAGAAGCACCTGAAAACCTCGGAGGACCCAATCTCAAGAACCTACCAAGCATCTTCTGCTCCTCAGAAGACATAACTAGCACGGCTGCAAGAGGGGGAGCAACTGCAGGGACCGATAATACCTCCAATCGGGGAGCCACAACAGTAGGTTGTGCTCCTGAACCCTATGCTGCCGCCTGAGATAAAGTCTGAGCCTCACATTGAACCTGAGAACCAATCACCGCGCTCAGTGAAGCTACTGGGGAGTCATACCCTCAAGGAACCCCAACAATCGAACCAAGGTGTCCTTCAATACTTGAGTAGCAACAAAACCTGCTGGATGTTTGGCTGGCCTCACATGCTTTGGCTCATACTGAACCTCATCCACTCTAAACTCAGGCTCTGGCGATGGTAGTCTAGCTCGGGCCCGAGCTAGTGCCGTAACCCATGCCCTACTTTGACCTCTTGGTCTACCTCTACCTCATCCCCTAGCTAGGGCTCTAACTGCAGGCGCAGGGGCCTCGTCATCACCCACTATAAATCTCGTCCAAACCATATGTGAAAGAGTGAAAAAAAGGTACTTAGAAGTTGATCAAGTCAAGAACGCATGAGAAGGGATCAAACAAGACAACATATTTCCTAGGAATGTCCTATAGCCTCTTATAGATTGGATACATACATCATCGTACCGATCCACGAGACTCTACTAGACACTTTTCTCTTATAATGGCGAGACTGGTGAACCTAGTTCTCTGATACCACTCTGTCACGACCCAAAATTGGGCCAGGATGGCATCTACATAACCCCCTGGTAGAAAAGCCAAAACCCAATGATTGCGGAAGATAGTAATAATAATTAAACTAAGGAAAAACGGAAGATATAAATAAAAGACATGGCCAATAGAATATATACATACCAACGTACAAAATATACAAAAAATGGCCCTAAATTGACCGAATAGACAAAACATATATGAGAACCAACCCGAACCTGGTGTCACTAGTACAAGAGCGACTAAAGTAAGGAGTAGCTATACAATAGGCTCTGTCTATCCAAAATACAAAATACAGATAGGATGTACAAGATGGAAAGCATGTAAAGTCTCTAAAAGCACCGGTAGCTCGCCGCGATCCGAACTGCAACAGGCCTCGAATGATAGGAAGATCAGTGAGGATGGCTCGTACTAGGTGCTGCATCAAAAAAAGATGCAGAGTGTAGTATGAGTACCAAGATCACGAGTACTCAGTAGGCATCATAGGCTGATCGAGCACATAAAGATAATATATAAATAATAAGATACAGGAAAGCAGTTAAAATATAGGGATCCACCTAAATCTAGTTATAAATCCGAAAATAAAAACAACCAAAACTATAAAAGGTGAAGTAATAACAAGATCAACTCAAATCAGCCAACAATCCAAACGCACCCAAAGCCAATGCAGTGCGATGCAATAATGATGTAATGTATAAATGTATACAAGTCAAACCCAGTATCTAGTACTCGGGCGCCCCGGATTGAACATCGAGCTTATCAAATGAGTGCAGGAAGAAAAAAACCTGAAATAGAGCATCGGGGTGCCCAAAAATGACCTCCGACACATTAACATATGCATAAAAGTAAAATCTGAGATAACACATCAGGCGCCCAAAATTTACTCTCGGACTCATCAATGCATGTATAAAAAGTAGTATTTTTCCCTTTTCCTCCCAAAATCAGTAAGATTTCCAAAGTAATCCTTTTAAAAGCCTAATGATCATAAAAACACAATAGTTGCCAAACGTAGGACCAAAAAGCCTTAAAATCCTTCTTTTCCGTTCCGATAAGCATGACAATATAGTATGAGCATATAAATTTCTATATTTAGAGAAAACACGCACAACAAGGCAGAATAGCACAAGGTACCCTTCTAATCAAGAGAACTGACCAGGAAATCCGTCCAAATTCAAGTTATGGCCTCGGGCCCACAGTTACACATAACGGTAGAATAAAGCAAAAAGGGTACCAAAAATAAAGCGAAAAGCACCGAGAATCTCTACTCTACCTCTAAAACCTCCCAAAAGCACAATAAGAATCCTATACTAGCCATAAAGATACTACAAGCTCCTAGGCAAAGGATAACATAACAATTTTAAACTAAGATCCGAAATGGCTAATTAAACAAATAAATAGGATTTAAGCCTAAATCTATCTAAAATTCAACCTAACATTCCAGTATCAAATAAATATATATAATCTAACTACACTAAGTCAAGAAAGTAAACCGTAACCTACTTCGGGGCCGAACTACAAGCACGAACCATTACTCGTGTGCCTTCCCCTTCCTAACAGCCTTAGAAAGCTACCATGCTATCAAGAACATAATCTAGGTGTCAAGACGAGAAGAACAACACCCATATTGCTATACGAAAAATTGGGTCAGAAATCGGGTCAGAAAAATAACCCTCGGGGCCCGCACTATGAAACAGAAAAAAAAATTACAATTATGCTCGCGGTGGGTCAAGGAACCCATACCCAAAATTTAGGCGTGAATGGAGCTCGATTTGGGGCCCAAAACAGCCTCGAAGTGCTACTAACTCAAAGAGTCTAAAAAAATGGGAATGCTCAAAATTTAAAAGGCGGAAGCTTACCCCAAACAAGAGAAACACGCCACGGAAGTGAGTTGCACGGACTCACGAACATGTAGCCCCAATATAACAAATTTCTACAAGGATCACCAAAACTTAAAAATTACAACAATGGAGTTTTAACGGGAGAAATACGAGAATAAAAACGTAAGGAGGAGAGGGGTGACTAGGGGACATACCGGATGAAGAAAACTGATGCAAAGAAGCTGGAAAATGGAGCTTGGGAGCTTATCAATGAAGTTGTTCGAAATTGTGAAGGAGAAAATGAAGCTGGAGTTTTAAATACCTGCCAGGGGTCCTTCTTCGCGATCGCGAAGGACCCCATATATTCACGAGGAGATGCTTGTTCGACCATCGCGAACATGATAGCCACCTCGCGATCGCGATGAATAACTGGTCTGCAACTTTTATAGCAGCAACCAGCTATTCACAAAGGCCAAAAGTTCATCCGACAGACCCTCCGGATTCATTCGGAATCTCGTGAACACAATCAAACTATGCTACCCTACCAGAAACCGCATTCCAAACTCAAAAGAATCGACAAAACTCCCAACGGAGATCGTTTTAACAGAAAGTAGGCCCCACGCCCAAAACCAACTCGGAACTCAAAACCCAAAAATAGGTCTAGAAGCCCCGAGACCCGAACCAAAGGTCCCTCTAGCCCAATGTCAACATTGCAGAGCTGACACCGCTGACAGATTATCCCTCCGAGGCTGTCTTCTCTTAATGTTGGCCAAAGTCAACCCTGCCAGCTAAACTGGTTTGAAAACACAGAAAGAAACACAAAATCAAACTGAAAGCACTCAAATCCAGACCAATGGTCCCACAAGACCCAAATCCCCATTCTGGAGCCATCCAAACTGTCAAAATTTGATTCTCAGCATGTTTACCAAAAAGGTTGGCCGAAGTCAGATTTTCTAAGTTCAATTCCTAAAATAGGGAAATAGTCATAACGGTTGACACCCAATTTTTACCCTCCACACTACAAATTAATTTTGAGCCTTTTTTAATTTCAAACAATTTTTGGAATAATTCTTTTATAAAGAGGGATAAAATAATTTTCCAAATCAACTTTATAATAGTTTTGAGTGACAAATCTATATTTTTTACGTTTAATTACGTGGAATTTATATAAGTCTACTTAAAGAATTATTTTTTAAAAAAAAGTTTAATTTCATAAGAAAAGTCCTTTTAAAAGATCAAAGTTTGATTTTCCTCTAAATTAATTCAAAACGAGAGATTAATTGAATAAATTAATTTCATGATTTTAAAGAGGTAATTCTATGTTTAATACAATAATTATTTCAATTTGTGTAAATTTAAAGAAAAGCTTGAGTGGTTAATTGTAATTGGTTTATATTTCAATTCTAGCCTATCTCTTTAAAACTATTTAAATCCTAGCCGAATTACACCTAATTACTCCTAATTTGGATATTCCTTAAACTTAGAATGGCCACATTTTGTTGCATATTCTGAACCACCTTTACAACCCCTCACATCATCCAACTCGTTTGGGATTATCACTCAGGGACCCGCTGGCCCAAAACCTTCACTCCTTCAAATTCCCTTTACACGGCCCATCCTCTATTCCACCAGCAAATATACCCACACCCACATATATCTCACACCTCACACACCGCCTATATTTCTCTCCTCCAATTTTAACCAACGCGCCTCACGCGTTTCCTTTTCCCAGAAAAAGGATGCATTGTACGAGACAATGTGCCTCGTACAACACAAAACCCACCACCCCTCTCATTAGTCTTCATCATCCTCACACCAGACAAACAAACCCTAACTCCATCTACAATATCTGCAAAATGATGAAGCAACAGCTTCACCAGCAGCTCCCAACCCTTAACGTTCCCAAACGCCATCATTTTTCTCTGTCAAAGTGTGCGCTGGCAGAGTGGAGAAGCTTCTAGAGGCCCTAGGTGGCCTCATCTTTGCAAAATCAGCGGATATTCATACAAGCTCGTATGATTTTCATAACGCTCAAGCTCATCCAGCTGAGAATTTTGAAATTCCTCAGCAAAATTCCTCAAAACCCTTCTGTTTTCCCCTCCATTTCACCCAATTTTCCCCTATATAAACCCCCTCTTTCATTGAGGTGGGTAGTGGGGAATTTTGGGGAAACATTTGGGGATTCTGGTGGAGCATTCCACTAATCTCACGTAACCAAAATTTCCAGAGAAGAAAAACACACTAAAAGTTATGTTCCGGCGAAACTAGTTGGATTCCAGCGGCGAAACTAAAAGTCCCATTCGCTGCTCCTCAAAAGGTGAACCTTCTTCATCTTATTTTATTGCATTTTTTCTCTTATTTGATTCATAACAGTATAATTCCATAATCATTTTGGGGCTGGTCTTGTTTGATCTATGTGATATGATGAAGCTACGAATAAAGACTTTAATCTATTTATTTGATGTTTGGCTGTCAAATCATAAAATTCTTGTATTTTCATTTGTTCCCCTTCTCCCTGTTTGTATTGTATTAACGCTGCTTTGTGTTCGTGTATATTCCAGCTGTGATACACATGTTCGATCTATTTTTCTATTTGATCCCTTTCCTTTGTTTGAAATCTTCGAAGCATGGTTCATAACTTTAAATTTGAGACTCTAGTTTGCTGTATGTTTAAAAAGTAAAGGTGACAATTGTTCTAGTGATAAGAGAAGGTTTTGTTGTTTGTTTTTCAATTGTTTTGTGGTATATAGATTCTGGTTTGTTGTTGATTCCCACCCCTATGCCCCTTACAGTTCTACTAGAATGAGAATATGATTCGTATCAAATGTTATCTTTTTTTTTCTTTGAGTGCAAGCATGGTTGAAATATGTCATCCAGAGTGCTAGTTATCATTTGTTTTGTAACTAAATCAAATAATAACAAGAGCTTCCTAAAGACCGTCTTGGTTCATGATACCGAGCAAGATCCGATAAAGAAGAGTAAAAGATCACTCTTTGAGATTACTCTTTAGTTCTCATCAAATAGAGGAACTTTAGACAAGAACAACCCATGTCATATCTTATTATTAAGTTATTGTCATGGTAGTTCCCCTAAATCTGTACATAGCTTCTGATTTTTAATTAAAACCTGCTAATGGAAATAGAAAACTTCCCATCTGGTTTGTCTCTTTAATTAGTCCTAAATCTATTTGCCATGAAGGTCGTAGACTTGAGCAAGTTGAAACTAGGGACATGTAAAGGAATTCAAGAATGGGATTTGTCAGATTAGCAGTAGCCTAAAGTTGTATCTTTAAATCAGTTTGTTCACATAATGTTTTGGGTTTTCTTGGATGATTATCTACTCAGATTAGTTGCACAAAATCTGTATATTAGATGTGACGAGATCCTTTTGTGTATTACACTTGGTAAGAATTGGCTTTGGTTAAAATTGCTTCAAGGGATCTATTATTTTGAGCTACAGTTGGCACCTTTTTTCATCTGTTTTCTTTGCTTGATTAAATTGACGTGATGATGAGTTGGTACATTCTTTGACCGCAATGTTGAATATACTGTGAAACACCTTGTGTTCACCCTTGGGCTAAATCAAGAATTGTTTGTACTCCCATAAAATATAAGCGTGAACTTCCCTACCTCTTCCTCTTAGTTAACTGTAGATTTCACAAATGTTTTGCTCAAAAGTGAGGTATATTTTCAAAGAAGAAGAAAATTGTCCTTAGTTTGACTTGATGAATAATATTCTCCTCAAAATGATTGTCCTCTCCTCCTCCTTACAGTTTGCTTTTGAAAGTATATGAGTCAAGTTATGTTAACTTTGTTATTTGTTAGGATTACTTCTATGACAAATCAAAATCCTATGTGTGAGATAAATATTCATTTTAGTTTCATTATGCCTTTGGCTTGCTTAATATATTCCTAATCCTTTTCTCCCTTTATTGTGCATGTGAACCTTGTCTGAGTCTCAACGAGACTCTCATCCTCCTTGAATTTACGTTGAGTAAAACCCAACATTTTCCAGTCTTCTTCATCGAAGGATGCAACTGCAGGATTAAGGAAGTTAATATGCAGGATGATGAACAACTTATACCCACTTGAAACAAGTTAGCAGCAACAATAACAACCTGAAAAGAGGCTAAGAATCTTGAGGACAATGGGCCAAAAAGGGCATATCAACAGTAGCAGGAGTGAACGGCCCAAGTGGGCTAAAATTGAAAAGTTGGACCCAAGTCCAAGTCTGGAAGATTGCGGTCCTTAAAGCCTAATTTAGATTTAGGACAGGTCTTGATTAAGCTAAAAAGCTTAATTATTTACTTCGTCTCTCTTTTATTTGTGTAAATGTTATTATCTTGTATAACTTGAACTAACTTTTAACTTAGTGAATTATCCCCAAAAGAGTAAAACACTTCTTGTTAAATACTTTTGTTTGCTTCATGTGAAATGATCAAATCATTTTATATCATTAAATCGAGCATGTTTTTCTTTTAAATAAACTCTTTATGTGTTTCTTGAAACATTTCTAAAAGAATATCATTTACTACGTTTTCTAAACCAAATTAAAATAAGATGTTTTATCTCAAAAATTGTCACACCTTTTCAAGGAAATTAAATACAAGTTCTTTTCAAAAGTTAGTCAAAATAAGTTGTTTTCAAATAAGTCCGGATAACCGCGAATTAGCGGATATCCTGAGTGCCTTCAAAACCTTCTCGGGATATTAATTTGAACCCTTACCCTTAATCCCTGATTTTTGAAAATCTTTTACTGTTTTAAGAGTTCAGAAATTTTATAAGGTTTTCTTGATTTTACTTAATTAATTAAGTGGCGACTCTTGATTTTAATTGAAAATGTTTTGGAAACTTTAACATAGATTTTTTGAAACGAACTTTTCAATACAAGTCATTTTTTCCGAAAATAGAAATGGCGACTCCACTGGGGATAATTCAACTAGATTCTAACCTTATTGTTTGAAACTAACTTATTTGACTAACTATTCGGATTGTAATAATTAGTAATATTTATTGCTTTCCTTACTTGTTTATTTTCTCGCAAAATATATTGTCATTGCATCTCATGGCATATTCCGCCATATGATATACGATTTTATTTATGTTTAGGGAGGTTCATGTTCCCATGGCCTCCCGCCAGAAATAACACTTTCTCGAGAATGCCTAAGGCCTCATCTTGTCCATCCACATACGATAGTTTACGGGTACGTCATGCGTCCAATGGCTATCGTATTCTCAACCCAAGTTGTCTACTTGGGACCCCGTCTATTTCGAAACAAACCCACTCTAGACACCTAGCGTAGAGCTAAACCAAAACCTAATTTTTAGGCATTGGCCTAGGACGACTCGATACCTTAGGGGTATTGGGCCCATTAGAAAGACCACCTTGCGTCTATTGGCCACGAGTCAATAAAAGACGATCATCCCTTATTTGTTTAATTAAAGGATGTGATGTTGGATTGTATGAACCATTGTCCCTCGGGGTTGGGATATATTTAGATAGTCTTTTATTTTGAAGATTTCCATCCGAAAGGCGTTCAGAATTTGCAAAAAGTTCAAGAAGTTTGAGAATGAAGAATCCATGGAGGCCTAGTTTAGGATTGTACCCCTGCGTGGGACTGATATCGAATGTACATCCCTTCCTTTATTTTGTACCCTCATTTTATTTAATCGGTTTGTATAAAATATTTTGGGGTAATGGAACGTTTACAAACGACACACATATCCTTCAATTCATTAGGCCTACCTTTGGCATAAAAAGGTCACATATCTGTATAGGAGGCGCTATGAACTGTTATGTGATATAACTGTCTTACGTGCTTACGTATGATGCTCGAATCAAGGATAAATTGGTAAAAAATTTAGAACACCAGAGGAAGAAATATAAGCCCACTATACAAAGTTGAACCAAAATCGCTCTTGGAGTTCTTCAAATCCAAAGACTTATTAAAACCCTTTTAAGTCTTGTTCAGAAAATAAACTTACAATATTCGAACTATATCTTTTTTTAGGGGCCCGACCCCTATCCTTAAGAAATTTCCATTTACCCACTATAGACGGAGATGCCAAAAATTCAGAAAAACACATCAGGAGCTACAGGTCAAAGTCTAGAAAATAAAGACTTTACAAGTCAACTTTCCTGATAAAACCTACTTATCCGAAATCAATGGGAAAATTCCTGTCCATCGAACCCTCGAGCCAATAATTACTCGTGGATCAATTTGTCTTGATGAAAAGCAACTTTATGTGTTTAGTGTGATTCTTATGTGTTTATTTTCTGTCAGATATCTTGTATTGATTATAACAAGATCTAACATATCGGCCTTTGAGTTATTTTGCTTCAACAGGTAAAGAAACTGATCTGTGTTGAGAAAAAGATGGCAGAATCCTCTTACCTCAAAAAATCAAGAGAAAGCACGGTTTCCTCCCCTGATCGTAACTTAGGGAAAACAATAATGACTGAGGATACTAAGTACATCACTTTAACTAGGATGACTACTCTCCTATCTAAGCAAAATGAGTTGGTTGCGCTGCTGACGCAACAAGTTGATAAGATGAGAAATGAGATGAGAGAGACAAGAAGTCTGATTAATTTAATCATCCATGCAAAATTACCCACCCCAAATGAAGAAAGGTATCTACTTCATGTCCCTCCCTCGAATACGGCGGCACCTGAACACACTTCCAATAATACCCTTGCATTTTATTATAACTGGAGCACGGAAAAGTCTATCAAATATGACTTGATAAAGCCTTCGCCACAAAAAGTCTACCCTTCAACCTCTCAAAGCCCCTATCCCATCTTTTATGCCCGAGCTAAATATCAAACTCCGTCCCCAAAGTACCAAGCTCCATCTCCAAAATATCAACTGCCTCCACAAACATATCAAAACTTTCAAGCACAAATTTCTTTCTCTTCAAATCCTAAAACATACCACAAAGTAGCTACCCCGACATACCAAAATAAAAAATCTTCTCCAAATTATAAGAAAAGACCTCCCCGAGTCTTTACTCCATTAGCTGAAAGTCGAACTCAACTCTTTGAGAGACTAAAAGAAGCTGGACTAATTCAAACTATCAAACCAAAGCCTTCTAATACAACATCTAAATTCTTCTAACCTGATCGACATTGCGCATACCATTCAGGAAGTGTTGGACATACCACTGAAGATTGCTTCAATATGAAGCATGAAATTTAGAACCTAATCGATCAAAAGGTCATCATTCTCCAAACAACCTCTCCTAGTAGCAATCCTTCAGCAAAGCCTGGAAGGGTGGGCATCAGTATAGATGAAATTGATGACGAATGGTATGCAAGAACTATTCTCAACAAAGAGGATGATCGAGAATTGCCAAGACCTTTGACTCATCTATCCCAGTCTTTCCCTAAAGTGAAGATCTAGGGGATGTAATAGGAGACCTATTCGAGGAATATGATGATATCCCCGAAGCAAACATGATCACGGATGCCAGGCTTGGCAAAGAATTGCAGAACTAGGCCACAACTCCCCTCGTGACTCTCCACTCGGCTGGGTAGACAAAAGATTCTGTTTTGTGAAAATAGATGATGGTTTGGATGAGGCTCCGTGACCCACCCTTTATGTTTCTAATTCCCTCATACTATTTTACTGCTTTTCAAAAGGCACAGATTCATATTCATGCGGGTTATAGCCATAGTTTGCAAATATTTTTGGATTTATGTTTACTTGTTATTAACTAAACCATTTTTGCAAAAACGTTTACCGTTCAAGATTATTTATGTTTACTTGTTATTATGTTACATTTTTGTTTTGGTTTGAGTATTAATAAGTTAAAACCTGCCACTGTCATGTCATGTCAAAAGCTTAACGAACAAACTAAGCCAGACAATGATGATTTCAAGGAGTATGTTGAAGACATCATGGTCCTTGAACGAACGACAAAGAAATTTAAGAATTTCGAAGACCAGAAAAGTCCCCACCTAAAAGATTTGAGGTGGTCAATCTAGGAGGCAACGGTCAAATTAAAGAAATCAGTATCGGTATTCATTTGTCAAAAGTACAAAAGAAAGAACTTATCAGTCTGCACAATCCATACACTGACATCTTTGACTGGTCCTACGGTAGTAGGATGGAAAAAATCACAAACATCATCCCCCCAAATTTATTGGTAAATCCAGAATTCAATCCAGGGAATGGACAGTTAATCCTTCCCTCCCATGAGACAAGGGAAAGTTTGCACCAAATTGGAAAGGACTGTACATCATCCAAAAGGTGCTATCGGGAGGAGCTTTGATTTTGTTCGAGATGAATAATCAAAGTATGGCCCAAGCCTATAGAAACACTGATGCTACAAAGGGATAATACTCCTGAATACGGTTCCTTTCCATTCTATCTCTTTCCATGTAATCACATTTCTCGATTGTAGTCGCTATTTTGCTTTGTAATAGCTTAAAATTCCCTATCCTCTCTGTACGAACTATGTTTGAAATGAATTTTCAAGAATGAGATACGTAGGCGACATGTTTCGGCTTCGGTCAACACCTTAGGAAAATCTATCTTTCCCCTTCCTATCCTGAACTATGTTCGACCTAAATTCTTAAGAATGAGATACATAGGCGGCCTTTGTCGGCTTCGGTCATCCCTTTAATTACTTCTAATATTCTCCCACTTCGAGTGTGAGAACTACGTTTGACCTGATTCCTGCCTCAATGGGATACGTAGGCGCCACAATGGCTCAGTCACATCACCCCAGGAAATGGAACTGGGGCAGAATTTTTGAGAAAGGAGTCTCAAAAATTCAGAAAAGAAGGTCATTTCCAGCAAAACAAGAGAATGCTTGTGGATACATAAACTCCACAATGGCTCAATCATATCACCCAGGAAATGGAAACTGGGGTAGAATTTTTGAGAAAGGAATCTAAAAAATTCAAAAGGGCAAAGATCGTCTCCATCAAGTCAGAATACAAAATGAGCCAAAGAGCAACCAAAGTGAATATCGAGAAAGAATCTCGTAATCCCCACAGACTCTCAAGTCTCTTGCCAATGGAATGAGATTCATGATGAAACCTTTAACTGGGGCAGAAATTTTGAGGAAAACCTCAAAGTTTCCACCAAACTTCATGCAAAAGTTCAGAATTAAACTCCAAAAGGCGCCCCAATACCAAGGGATCGGAATCTGCTTCAGAAATCCCCAGTCCGAGGTGGATTAATCCCCAGTTGTGATAGATTTCTCGAAAAGCATTTTCGAATTCCCCAGCTAGGACGATAAAGGATCTTCGTATTCTTCCAGCAGTATGCCAAAAATGTCAAGACCTCGAATAAGGTACGTTCATTGAGCTAGCACATGACATGATGGTCAGAGACCTTCCCAAAATATCCTTTTTCAAAATCTTAGTTTTCCAAAGCGCTTGTTTGAAAAATCTTTACAAAAGATCTTTAAAAAAGACTAGTTTTACTCCTTTGATTTTGTCTTATGTCCACCATGACCCAAGAGGTCGAGGACGATAAGTACTCGAGGAGGGAGGGAACCTAGAAAAGACAAAGCAAGGAGCAGAAGATCAAAGGAGGTCAACACAGATCAGTTTTGCCAAAACTAACAATTTTTCTGTGGATGCAGGTTGTCCCAAAAAGTATGTTAGAAATCAGTCTCTCATTATCCAACGCATTCAAAGAGATGCAACAAGATCAGATTCCCCAAAATTTGGTGGGAAAAGCCAAAATAGCGGGAAGAAGCCGAAAGAAGCAAAACTCCTGGAACGGGCAAATCTCTTTGTAGTTCTCAAGAGCTACTAAGTAAAGAGAGATCGATAGCATCCTAAAGTCCCCTAGCAGATCAGGACATTTTGGTCAACCTCAAATTAGGATGCCAAAAGAGAGATCGACAGCATCCTCAAGTCCCCAAGAAGATCAGGACATTTTGGTCAACCTCAAATTAGGACGCCAAATGAGAGATCGACGATGTTATCCACTAATCCCCAGCAAGTCAAAAATCACCACGAACAAATAATGTTCAAAAATGGTATTTATGGATATCCCCAGAACTGGGCACGACCATTTCCTTCGCATTTGAAATAAAGTTGTTTTGATTAGCTTCATAGACATTGTCTTTAAAGTTTTTCAAGTTTGACTGTGGTCTCTAGTAAAAGCGATGATATGTCTACTAACTGTTTGCCGTGAGAACATGTACACACAAAGGACTCAACAGGACAACATAAAAAATCAAAGGTGATATTTTTTGCAACTGCTACACATGTCATTGCATGATCATCTACATCATCATCATATTTGCATGTCGCGAGGACCATGCCACGAGGGCCATCATATTTGCATGTCGCGAGGACCATGCCGTGAGGGCCATTACATTTGCATGTCGCGAGGACTATGTCATTATGACCATTACATTTACATGTCGTGAGGACCATGCCGCGAGGGCCATCATATTTGTATATCACGAGGGCCATGCCGTGAGGGCCATTACATTTGCATGTCACGAGGACCATGCCACGAGGGCCATCATATTTGCATGTCGCGAGGACCATGTCGTGAGGGCCATTACATTTGCATGTCGCGAGTACCATGTCACAAGGACCATTGCATGATCATCCACATTATCATTCAATACAGCAGATACACATTCGCTGGGAGTATTATGTCCCTCTACCAGCTGGTTTCAAAGAGGATGACATTCATAGGCGTCCCTAAGTCGCACTCGATGCGCAAGATCGACCCTCAGCATGTTTATATCTGAGATTGCGTGAGATGGTGGAGTCTAATGCTGAGGATATCATTATCATCATTATCATTATAATCATTATCATTATCATCATTATCATTATCATCAATCATTATGCCAAGTCTGGCACTCAGTATGCTTATATCCGAGATCACGTAAGACGGAGGAGTCTGACGTTCAAGGTATATTTGCTCCATCATTATGCCAAGTCTGGCACTCAGCATGCTTATATTTGAGATCACGTATGATAGAGGAGTCTGACGTTGAGGGTATATTTTCTCCATTATTATGTCAAATCTGGCATTCAACATATGTATATGTGATATCGCGTAAGATGGAGGAGTCTGACGTTGAGGATGTATTTTCTTCCTTGTTATTATTCCAAGCCTTGCATATTAATATCTGATATCGCGTAAGACAACAGAGTCTAATGTTAAGGATATTACTATTATTATGCCAAGTCTGGCATTCAGCCTATTTATATCTAATATCGCGTGAGACGACGGAGTCTAACATTGAGGATATTGTTGTTATTTATTATGCCTAGTCTAGGATTCAACATATTTATATTCAATATCACGTAAGACGGAGGAGTCTGACATTGATGATGTATTTGGTTCCTTGTTATTATGCCAAGTCATGCATTCAACATATTTATATCTGATATTGCGTAGGACGAGGAAGTCTAATGCTGAGGATATTTATGCACTGTAATCGAAAGCGTCGATCGCCAGAAGATGAAACTATATTCGATCATGTGGCAAAGAACTTTTCACTCCCGGTAATCAAATACCGCTCACCGTAAAAGTCAAAAGAACATAGTCTGAGGGACGTCTATAAGACGCCATCCAAATCAGACGATGAACCAGATTTCCCAAAGTTTGAAGACCAATGGTCGTTCGTAAGTCACAGCGATATCTGAAACCTTATAGTGTGCAAGATTGACCAAAACTTGACAGACTAAGGGTTATCTGTAAGATGCACCGATATCTAAAACTGGATAGTGTGCAATATCACTTGGAGATTGACAGTTCAAGGGTAATGCGTAAGTCGCAATAATATCCAAAATTAGATAAAACTGCAAGACTACCAAAAATTGATAGTCCAAGGGTTATCTATAAGCCACGACATATCCACGTTGATATTGTGCAAGACTACCCAAAGTCTAGAAATTCAAGGGAAATCTATTAGTCGCATTATATCCAAGATCGGACAAAAGTGCGGGATTACCCTAAAAATAGGCAATTCGAAGGACATATGTAAGCCGCCTCTATCCAAAGTCGGATGATGTGCAAGATTACTCGAAGTTGACAAATCAAAGGCATCTGTAAGACGCCTCTATCCAAAGTCGGATGATGTGCTAGATTACCCAAAGCCCGAAAATGTAGGGAATATCTATTAGTCGTATCAATATGAATGATGCACAAGATTCACCCCAAAGGTATATGCAAAGACTATTGCCAATAGCCAAGAAGGTTATCACATTCAAGAGAATTCCGCAAATGGTCAAGAGGACCATCGCCATCGCAACGACTACAAAAGTCATCATACTCAGAGATCACCACATTCAACCGCCATAGATTTGAGTAATCTAACACTTCTAAGCCACAACAACGGGAATGCGCAAAGATTTTAAGTCACAGCAATGGGAATGCGAAAATCTAACACTTCTAAGCTGCAACAACGAGAATGCGCAAAGTGTCCAAGTCGTAACAATAGGAATGCATAAAATCTAATGCTTCTAAGCTGCAACAACGGGAATACACAAAGTGTTCAAGTCACAATAACAGGAATGCGCAAATCTAACACTTCTAAGCCGCAACAACGGAAATGCGCAAAGTTTCCAAGTCGCAACAATGGGAATGCGCAAATCTAACACTTCTAAGACGCAATAATGGGAATGCGCAAAGTGTCCAAGTCACAACAACGGGAATGCAAATATCTAACACTTCTAAGCCACAACAATGAGAATGCGCAAAGTGTTGAAGTCGCAACAATAGGAATGCATTCTAACACTTCTAAGCCACAACAACGGGAATGTGCAAAGTGTCTAGGTCACAACAATGGGAATGCACAAATCTAACACTTCTAAGCCGCAATAACGAGAATGCGCAAAGTGTTTAAGTCACAACAACGGGAATGTGCACCAGTTATAACTTGCTCCTTGGGAGGCCATAGATCCACCAGGCTAGAGATGTATCCTCGACTTTGCATCAGATGGTAAAATTTATATGGGAAGACCATAAGGTGGTCATTCAGGGTGAAGGGAGTCATCTGAGTCACCCCAATGGTTGTGTCCATATAATTGAAGAAGTCACCCCAATGCCACCAGAGAGGATCTCGCGTGACAAGTGCTAATGCCGCCGGTTTACAGGATGATCACAACCACAATGTTGAGAAGTGGATTCGAACCAGGATTTGGATTAGGCAAGAACTTTGATGGTATAATTGAGCTGATAAAGATCCCAAAACAATTATCTAAGCACGTACTCGGGTATGTGTTTCAAGGAGGCAAGGCAGAAACTGAAGAAAAGAAGAAGTCAGGAATACCAAAGCTACTACCACATTTATATCAGTCATTCCCAGTGCAAAGTGGTTCCCCAATTGATAGTATAGAGGATAGAATAGGAGAACTGTTCGAGGAACCTGATTCCATAATATAATAAATCCCCAAAGCAGACATGATCAGGGATGCCAGGCCTGGTGAGCAGTTGCAAAATTGGGATGCTACTCCTCTTATGACTCTCCATTTGTTTGGGTAGATGAAAGACTTTATTTTATGAAAATCGGTGATGGTTCGGATGAGGCCCGTGACCTACCCTTTATGTCTTTAATTTCCTCGTACTATCTTTTCCATTTTCCAAAAGGCATAGATTCGCATTTGTGCCAGTCATAGCCATAGTTTATAAATATTTTGGATTTCAATAAAAAGCCTCCCTTATTGCGAAAACTTTGCTATATGTTTGCTCATCATTATCCAACTTGATTTTTTTATGAATTCAGTAATAATAACTTAAAACCTGCCAATGTCATGTCATGTCAAAATTTGAATAAGCAAATCAAGATAAATGGTATTGGAAGCGAATAATGTGTTGAATAAATCATGGTCCTTGAATGACTAACCAAAGAGTCAAAGGATTTTAAGAACCGGGAAAGTCCCTACCTAGAAGAGATTGAGGTAGTTAATCTGGGAGATGATGGTCAAGTCAAAGAAATTAGTATCGGTGTTCATTTGTCAAAGGCGCAAAAGAAATAACTTATCAGTCTGCTCAAGCCATACATCGACACCTTTTATTGGTCCTACAATAATAGGACGAGAATAAGAACAAACATCATCTCCCAAAATTTATTGGTCAATCCAGAATTCAATCCAAGGAATGGATAGTTAATCCTTCCCTCCGACGAGACAAAGGAAAGTTTGCACCAAATTAGCAAGGACTGTACATCGTCCAAAAAGTGCTACCTAGAGGATCTTTGATTTTGTTCTAGATGGATGGTCAAGTATGGCCCAAGCCTATATCAACTCTGATGTTGTGAATAGATGCTACGCCTGAAGACGGGTTCTTTTCCTTCTATTTATTTCCCTGTAATCGCATTTTCTGATTGTAATTGTTTTGCACTTTGTAAAAGCTTAAAATTTCCCTATCCTCTTTGTATGAACTATGTTTTATCTGAATTCTCAAAGAATGAGATACGTAGGCGGCCTGTGTAGGCTTTGGTCAACCCC
This sequence comes from Jaltomata sinuosa, assembly GCA_003996215.1. Classification (NCBI taxonomy): domain Eukaryota; kingdom Viridiplantae; phylum Streptophyta; class Magnoliopsida; order Solanales; family Solanaceae; genus Jaltomata; species Jaltomata sinuosa. Next base: position 90,856 of record QJPP01001569.1, on the reverse strand, counting down.
TTAGAAAAATCTATCTTCCCCCTTTTTCTTCTTGAACTACGTTTGACTTGAATTCTCAAAATTGAGATACGTAGGCGGCCTTTGTCGGCTTTGGTCACCCCTTTATTTATCCTTGATATTCTCCCACTATAAGTTTGGGAACTACATTTGACCTGATTCTTGCTTCAACGGTATACGTAGGCACCACAACGGTCTAGGAAATGGAAACTGGGGCAGAATTTTTGAGAAAGGAATCTTGAAAATTCAGAAGGCGAAGATTGTTCTCCAACAAATCAGAATTCAAATTGTGCCAAAGAGAAACTGAAGTGAATTTTGAGGAAAATCTTATAACTCACAGAGTGTCAAATTTCTTATAACTGGATGAGATTCATCACGAAACCTTTAACTAGGGCAAATTTTTTGAGAAAGGCCTCAAAATTTCTACCAAGATTCATTCAAGAGTTTAGAAAACAAAGCTCTAAGGAATTCCCTAGCACCAAAAAATCAGATTCTGCTCCAGAAATCCTCAGCTACGACAAAGGTCGAGGTGGGCTAATCCTCAGCTACGACAAATTTTGAGAGAGAGACCATTTCCAAATTCCCTAGCTGGGACAATAAAGAGTCTCCAAAGTTTGCCAGCAGTATGTCAAAGATGTCAAGGCCTCGAATAAAGGATGTTTGTTGAGCTAGTACATGATATGACAAAATGCGCAGAGACCTTTCCAGACCATCTTTTTCAAAATCTTTGTTTTCCAAAAACTCATTTGAAAAAATCTTTACAAGAATTATTTTTGTTCCTTTATAATTTAATCTTGTCTTATGTCTGCTATGACCCGGGGAGTCGAGGAAAACAAGTGCCCGAGAGTGGAACGAACCCAGAGATGACAAATCAAGGAACAGAGGATCAAAGGAGCTTAACACAGATCAGTTTCACTAAAAAACAAATAATTTTTTGGTGGATGCAGCTTATCCTAAAGAAGTGTTAGAGATCGGTGAAGGTCTCCATTGTCCAACGTATTCAAAGCAATACAATGAGACCAGGTTCCCCAAAATTGGCAAGAAAGCCAAAATGGGGAAGAAGTCAAAAGAGGCAAAGGTTCATGGAACAAACAAACTCTTTTGTAGATCGCAAGAACTACCAGATAAGGAGAGATCAACAACATCCTCGAATCCCCAGCAGATCCGTATGCCATAGTATCCCCTAGAAATGGTGAGAGTAATACTGTGTCAACTAATTGTTTGTCTTGAGTGCAGGTACATGCAGAGAAGTCAAACACACCGACACCAAAGTCAGAGCGCCATGTGATAAATCGATGACATCCTCTGCAAATCCCAAACAAATTAGAAATCACCACCAACAGACAATGTTTGGAAATGGTATTTGTAGCTATCTGATAACTCTAAAATCGTGCTCTCCGATTAAAGAGGTCATGACGATCGCGTAGTCATAACAAAATTTATAATTTCCAACGGGTGTTGGGGTCGAACCCAAGGGAACAATATAGTCGCGATCGAGCTAATAAAGAATAAAAGCAACTTATTGAAGTTCAAATAACAAAAAAAAGGGGAACTATATCTAAAAAGGGGGGTTTTAACTATAACTAAAAGATAAATAAAATTAAATAAAAGATAAATTTATCAATGGCTTTCCTTGCTTCCGTCAAGCAAGGATATGGGCTTGGGAATTCAAATTTACAAGACTTCCATCCAGTTGACACCTAGGTAGTCTTGGCTAAAGGTATGCCTAAATGTCTCTCAACCAATCAAGCATATATCTCGTGTATTTTCTCTCGAACTAACACGAGTAAGCAATAAACCAGCCAAATAACTTGGGGAGGTCGTCCTATTTCTAGCTCGGACCTTTAAATGGGAGATTCTGCAATTGGAGCTATGTCTAGCCTCCAATCTAGATGGATTCCCAAGTTCCCACTATTGAACCTTCTTGAATTCGAGAATTTCTCTCTCAAGCAAAAACCCAAATCAGTGAGCTAGGTCAATGTTTGCAACCATTGACCATAAATTCAAGCATAGAAGATTCAATAGACCCAAATAATCAAACAAGAACAAATCTAGATTTAGAATAAAAAATCCAACAAGTATTATCACTAATACAAACCCAAAATCTCAAGTCAACAATACACCAATAAAATAACAATTAAGAACAAGAGTTGAAGAATGGAATTTAAAGATTTTACAATACAAAGTATCAAAATCTTCACTCCTATGGTGTTGGTTGATGAACCTTGCTCCCAAGCTTGCTCAAAAGTTGTGAAAATAACCAAAGATATGTTTCAAGACGGCTTAGGAGTGTTTTATATGAATTGGGGTTTCTCCGGATGTGAAAGTCAAAAACTGCCCTCGCAGTTGCTTTCCTTCTTCGGCTTCCAGTATTGTCCATCGCATTTGCGAAGGGTCTCTGTCTGGTTGACCTTCACATTCGCGAGTGGTACACCACATTCGTGGAGCTTCGACTCAGCTGGCCTTCGCGTTCGCGGCTGGGACCCTGCGTTCGCGAAGGCATGTGCTGCTGCCAGTTACTTGCTTCTCTGAATGTCCTCTTTTTGACTTGTTTTCATCCGAATTTATCCCGAACACTTCTAAAACACAAAGACAGAAGTAATTCGTGTCAATTGCACTATTTTCCACTTTAAACTAGCAAAAGCATAAGCTTAAAGGCTAAATAAGTAGGTAAAATACCGGCTTATCAAACCCCCAAACTTGAACTATTGCTTGTCCTCAAGCAACTTAAAGATTTTAACTCAAGAGGCACATAACACAAGTGCAAATGACAATACCACAAGCCAAGGAAAACCCATTTCAAGCACCAATCATGACTTCGGTTGGTACTAACGATTAGTCAATCACGTGATAATTTACTCTAGGCATTTCCTTTAATTCAAAACACAAACTCATGATGCAAAGGCACAATAAGAACAAGCAAGTGACAACAACCAATCCTCAAGATGTGACTCAAACCACTAGCTTACCAAAACATGCTCATTTGACTCATTTTCAGAGTTTATCAATGTCACCAACTATCCTAATTCGCATGCCCTCACAAGAAAAAAAGTCCCAAAAACACATTATGTACAAAGACAATCACAAGGGACAAATACAAACACTCGCTCTCTCAAGGAAGTTCAAGTGCATACACGTCGAACCATAGGCTTTCCCTTCATGTAAATCGCCACTAATGTAGGGTAGCCAAGCTCGGAATCACAAAGGACTTGCGGGTTACGATGTTGGCTAGGGGTAGGTGAGGATCTCATTTGTTTCAAGTGACTACACCTCCCTAATGATCTTTGCTCTCATTTCAAACACTGCTCACATTTTCAATTTCATCTTCACCTTATTTGTCCCTAACACAACCCAAAAGTCTCCTTTTTACCTCATGATCATTCAACTCCTTATATCACCTTCACTTGGTAACACCAATTTTTGCTTTTTGTTTTGCTCATTGGATTGATCTTTTGGAGCAATTTTCAATTTGGAATCAAGGTGCTACCTTGCACTTGAAGTGCATTTCTTTTCTTCTCCCCATTTGATCACATGCACCCCCAAACTTAGGCATTTGCCTATGTTATTTTTTGTTTCTCCCCCCAAACTTAGGCTTTTAGCCTACATTTCATTTTCAAGCAATTAGGGAGGATGGGTTCCAAGATAGGGGTTTCAAAAAGGTCAAGGTGTTGACAAGGTGCCAAAGAATGGTTACAAGCTCAAAGGGGTTCACTAGGATTTGTTCTCATTGGGAAGTCATTTGGGTGAAGTGGCTATCAAAAAGGGCCTAAGGTCATCTTTCAAGCTCGGTTACACCTAGAATTTCACCTTGAATCATATTTGGGGGAAGTTCTAGATGACACACATGCACAAGAATTATTCAACTAGACCTCACCACACATGGCATGAGAATTATTCAAGAAGGATCAATTTTTAACTTCCTAAACAAGAACAAAGATGAGCTATTCTACATTATCACCACTAATGAGTCAAGAGTCACAAAAAGATTAAAAGAGTTGTCACAAAATCACTCTTCGCCATGCATTTTTCACAAGAATTTTTGGAAGGGTATGCCTATTTCACTTAGCATGCAAGACTACTTCATTGGTACCAAACAAGTTAATTTGTGACCAAACCTCAAAAGATGACGATTTGCCTTTAAGAAGGTCGTCACTCAGTCTATCATTGGGTCAATTTTCATCTATCTAAATCGGTATGGCTGCACAAGGTGGATCAAAGCAAGTATCACACTTTTCGGGCACATGCGATTTGCACATGACAAATTGTGTGTCGCACATGCAACGCACATGCCAAACAGTGGGTCTGTGCGAAGCTCGTGCGGTTCGAACCCTATCATTTATAGAACAAATAGTCCCTAGCAAGTTCCATCTAGCCTAACGGGTACTCAGACTTCCCCTAGCCCACAACAACCACATCTCAATTACAAAATAACAAAAGAAGCTACAAAGTAAAGAAAACTAAAAATACTAAACCATCAACTTCTTTCACAACAACACCAAAGCCTGACAGGGGCATAAAACCAAACAAAACAAGCCTGACAAAGTCACCATAATGAGAAGGGTTGGTGTTTGTACATGATGATTTGCAATTAGCGATGCAATGGAAGAACTTGATGGAATTTATTGTGTGCCAAAAGGAAAGGGAGAACCTTTGTTTTGAGAAGAAAACATTTGGAGCCTTCTGATTTTTGAACGTTTTGAACTTACCTGAACTGCCTGGAAGCTTTGCATTCGTGGTGGCGCAGCGCATTCAAGAAGATTTGCAGTTTAACTAGCCTTCGCATTCGCGGCTGTTCCACACATTCGTAAAGGCATGATGTAACCTGGTTTTCGCATTCGCGACCAATCTTTCGCGTTCGCAAAGAAGAAGGGTCTGACCAGATTTTTTTCACTTTTCTTCAGCATTCTACCTATGATGTGCGATGTGATGTGCGATGGGCACTTTGTGAGGTGCGAAATGCACCATGTTCGCACATGCCAATGTTTTTGTTCAGTTAACTGTTTGCTTGTGCGATGGCATGTGTGACGGGCACTCTTCTAGGTGCAAAAAGCATATTTTTAGAGGTATTTTTTGTGCTTCTCAACACTTAGTTCCTTTCCTCATTACCATGGGTACCTAGAACACACCAAAAATAAACAAAAAGTAAAGTAAAGCATAATAACAATGGGTTGCCTCCCATCAAGAGCATAATTTAACATCACGGCGCGATGCCGACTACCTCACCCTCGAGATTTACATTTGGAAGATTTGAACCTTTGACCCAAACATGAATCAATTTCTAATGACACTCTTGGGGTGAAGCTTTGAGCATGAGAAGACCATTCTTTTGATTATGCAATCCATACTTTTTGTCCTTCAAGTGAGGAAGGAAGATTTGACTTCGTTCCAAGACAAACTCAAAACTGGATAGGCCTTCGTCCACCCTCCTTCCAAGGTCTTTCAAAAGCTTGATTACTTTAACTCTCGTCCATCGAATCAAACTTAAGGTCGAACAAAGGTTGAAGTGGGATTTGGGTGTCTCCACCTTCAAGTTTGCCTCCTTCATAATATCCTCACTTAGAGATGTTATGACATCATGACCCACACATTGGGTAGTTGGTGCAACACCACCTTCAATTCATGATCCTCCCTTGTGTTTTCCTGTTCTTTCGCCCTTGCGTCCACAAAGCATTGCTTTATGGATTGCACACCCTCCTCTTGGGTTTCTAGCTAGGCCAAGAGGGTCAGAAGCTTACCATATATGCCTTCTTCACTTGCGGATTCATGGTCCCTGTTAAGGTCACAAGCACCACTAGCAACATTGTTAGCACAAGAAGAGGGAGGGGGATGATCATCATTGGGGAAATCGCTCCAATGTCCATCACGACCATCACATAAATAACAATTACGCCTATCATAGGAATAAGAGGGAGAATATGTTCCACTCTTAGGGCCAATTCTACATCTTTGTTCGAGGTGGGGTCCTCCAAAATAAACACAATAGTCAGGAAATAAATTGGAATGCAACCATCACAATTTCTAAAATTCAAATAAGCCATGATGCCATCAACAAACTAAAACTAAACAAAAGAAAAACAATTATTCACAAAAATTGAACTAGAGTAAGTAAACTAAAATTCTAACCTAACTCAATACACCAAATTATTCCCCGGCAACGGTGCCATTTTTGATAACGATCAAATCATGCTCTTCGATTAAGAAGGTCACATCGATCGCGTAGTCAAAACAAACTTTCTAATTCCCAATGGGTGTTGGGGTCAAACCCAAGGGAACAATGTAGTCGCGATCGAGCTAGTAAAGAATAAAAGTAACTTATTGAAGTTCAAATAACAAAAAAAGGGGAAATATATCTAAAAGGGGGGTTTTAAATACAACTACAAGATAAATAAAATCAAATAAAAGATAAATTGATTAATGGCTTTCCTTGCTTTCATCAAGCAAGGACAACAAGGGGGATATCGGCTTGGGAATTCAAATTCACAAGACTTGCACCTGGTTGACACCTAGGTAGTCTTGGCTAAAGGTATACCTAACTGTCTCTCGACCAATCAAGCATATCTCATTTATTTTCTCTCGAACTAACACGAGTAAGCAATAAACCTGCCAAATAACTTGGGGAGGTCATCCTATTTCTAGCTCGGACCCTTAAATGGGAGATTCCGCGATTGGAGCTATGTCTAGCCTCCAATCTAGATGGATTCCCAAGTTCCCACTATTGAACATTCTCTAATTCGAGAATTTCTCTCTCGAGCAAAAACCCAAATCATTTAGCTAAGTCAATGTTTGCAATCATTGACCATAAATTCAAGCATAGAAGATTCAATAGACCCAAATAATCAAACAAGAACAAATCTATATTTAGAATAAAAAACCCAACAAGTATTATCACTAATACAAACCCAAAATCTCAAGTCAACAATACACCAATAAAACAACAATTAAGAACAAGAGTTGAAGAATGGAATCTAAAGATTTTACAATACAAAGCATCCAAATCTTCACTCCTATGGTGTTGGTTGATGAAACTTGATCCCAAGCTTGCTCAAAAGTTGTGAAAATAGCCAAATATATGTTTCAAGACGGCTTAGGAGTGTTTTATATGAATTGGGGTTTCTCCGGATATGAAATTCCAAAACTGCCCCGCAACTGCTTTCCTTCTTTCCCTTCACGTAGTGTCCACCGCATTCGCGAAGGGTCTCTATCTGGTTGACCTTCACATTTGCGAGTGGTACACCATGTTCATAGAACTTCAACTTAGCTGGCCTTCACGTTCGCGGCAGGGACCCTGCGTTCACGAAGGCATGTGCTGCTGCCAGCTACTTGCTTCTCCGAATGGCCTCTTTTTGATTTGTTTTCATTCAAATTCATTCCGAACACTTTTAAAACACAAAGACCTGCAAAATAGAAGTAATTTGTGTCAATTGCACTATTTTTCCACTTTAAACTAGCAAAAGCATAATCTTAAAGGCTAAATAAGTAGGTAAATACCAACTTATCACTATCCCCGGATATGGGTTGTGAATCATTTCATTCACATTCAAAATAACCTTTTGTTGGTCAATCAACCTCGACAAGAGGATGATGATTACAAAAAAAAGTTATTTTTGATTATTGTTAAGAATGCTTTCTTTTAAACTTTCATTGGATATTGACTAAGGTCGCCGGTAAGAACCACACTATGGTTGCTAATTGTTTACCTTGAGAGCAGGTACAGAAGTAGAAGCCAATGCATTAAAAAAGGTGGAGATGATGTTTTCTATGACTTTCCTATGGGACATTACATTCTGCAATGCTATATTACATTACATTATTCATTCATACTGCATCATATCGCATTGCATCATATTGCATTACACCACATTGCATCATACTTCATTACATGGCATTGATTATATCACATCATATTGCATCATGTCGCATTACATCACATTATATTGGGTTGCATTGTATTGTGTGGCATCATATCACAGGAATCATATTGAGAGGACCATGTTGCGAGAATCATATCGAGATGACCATATTGCAAGGACCATATCATGAGGACCATGTTGCAAGGACCATGTCAAGAGGACCATGTCATGAAGACTATGTCACGAGGACCATATCGAGAGGACCATTGTTATAAATTACCACATGCATATGATCATTGAAAAGATTATGTCCCTCTACCAGCCAATTTTAAAGAGGATGACATCCAGAGGCTTACCTAAGTCACATTTGATGTGTAGGATCAACCCAAGAACATTTATATCCAAAATAGCATGGAGATGACAGAGTTTGACATTGAGGATATTCATGCATGCATACTCATTATCACGCAGAGATGACATAATTTGGCATTGAGCACATTTGTATCAAATATTGTGTAAGACGGTGGAGTCTGACATTGAGGATACCTGTATGTTCGGAAGAGGCATTTATATTTGATCATGTGACAAAGGCTTTGGTCACCTTGAAGATCAAATAACACATGTTGGCATGTTTGAAGAACATATATCATCCGAAGGAGGTCTATAAGATGCCATCCAAAATCGGATGATGACCTAGATTTCCTAAAAAAATGGTAGACCAAAGGTCGTCGGTAAGCCACAATAATATTCGAAACCAGATAGTGTGCAAGATTGCCCAAATTTAATAGACCAAGAGTTATCTATAAGTGTTATGGATTATCTCCTAGGGGTCAACAACAGAAGGTTCACTTCAACAAGCAAGCTACTTCTAGTACACCTGCCTGGCAGACCTCAGACCAAATCTCAAAGAAAAGGTTTCCAATGATTAGTACAATCATTTGGAATGCAAGGGGTATTAATACCCAGGGATCTATGAAAAGAAGTCAATACCTCAAATATATTCATAGGCTATCTTTGATAGCCATCCTTGAACCTTTTTCTGACAAGTCTCAGCTCAATATCAGTAGAGTGCAACTTGCCATGGATAATGCTAAATGTAATGCTAATGGAAAAATCTGGATTTTTTGGACTAAAGATATTGACTACAATATTTTAGAAGCTGATGATCAACAGATTACTTGTGAAATCAAGCATGTAGAACATCCTACTACCTTCATCTATGCTAAGTGCAAAGATCATTTTAGAAGACCTCTTTGGGACAAACTTCTACATTATGCTAACACTGATAAACCTTGGTGCACTATAGGGGATTTTAATGTTATTACTGATCCGGGGGAAAAGCTGGGAGGTCTTCCTTACAATATGAACACGAGCTTTGAGTTTATAGAGGTTATTGAAGCATGTGGTCTTACTGATCTTGGTTACCATGGTCAGAAATTCACCTGGTGCAATTTGCGATCCTTAAACTCTAGAATCTGGAAAAGATTAGATAGAGCTATGGTCAATGACAAATGGTTGGAAATTATGCCTCACACTTCCATTACTCACCTTCCTACTATTGGGTCAGACCATTGCCCACTACTTTCGGAGCTTACTGTGAATCATGAGAATACCATAAAGTACTTCAAATTTCTTCACTGTTGGTTTGATAATCAGAGCTTTATGGAGACTGTTAGAACCTTCTAGAACAGAGATATTGAAGGCAATCCTATGTGGAGATTTCACATGAAAATGAAACGAGTATCTTCTACCCTTAGCAATTGGTCCAAAGCTGAATATGGAGATATATATGCTATTGTGAAAGAGTATGAGGAAAGGGCAGAATTGCTGAAGAAGAGATGATCAACAACAATACTGATGAGAATAAAACCAAGCTCAATTGGGTGAATGCTGAATAAATAAGATACATGAAATTGGAGGAGGCTATTCTTAAGCAAAAAAACCAACTTCAGTGGTTCAAGGAGGGAGATGCCAATTCCAAATACTTCCATGCTTTAATGAGAGGTAGAAGAAGAAGGCTCTTTATCCATAAGATTTGTGATGATCATGGTGAATATATTCATGGTGATGATGTTATTGCTACTGCTGCCTATGATCATTTCCAAGAGATTTTTTTCCGGGGCAGAGAAAGTGATTAATGAAGAGGCTCTTAGTTGTATCCCCAGAATGGTTATCGGTGAAAAGAACATGAGTCTTCAAGCTATGCCTACAATGGAGGAAATTAAGCAAGTTGTGTCTTCCATGAATCCTAATTCTGTGGCTGGACCGGATGGAATGAATGGTAGATTTTTCCAAGCTTGCTTGGACATTATTTGCTCAGATCTTCTAGATGTTGTCCAATCCTTATTTTGTGGTCACACCATGCCCAAATATTTTTCACATGCATGTTTTGTTTTACTCCCAAAAGTAGATCATCCCAATAAGCTCTCAGATTTCAGACCATTAAGTCTTAGCAATTTCACCAACAAAATCATTTCCAAACTTCTTTGTTTAAGACTTGCCCCTATACTTCCTCTACTTATCTCGGACAACCAGTCGGGATTTGTTAAAGGTAGAAGCATCTCGCAAAACATTATGCTTGCCCATGAAATTACTCGCAACATTAAGAAACCAAATGAGGGTGACAATGTTGTCATCAAGCTTGACATGGAAAAAGCATACGACAGAGTTTCCTGGTCCTTTATTTGTCTTATTTTAAGAAGAATCAGATTCGGGGAGATCTTCATTGATATGGTATGTAGAATCATGGAAAACAACTGGTACTCGGTTGTTATAAATGGTTCAAGATATGGCTTCTTTCATTCGACTAGGGGTCTCAAGCAAGGTGACCCACTTTCCCCGACTCTATTCATCCTTGGTGCTGAAATGCTTTCTAGGATGCTTTACAACCTCCACAACCACCACTTGTACCAAGGTTTCTATATGGATAAGAATGGGCCTCAAATTAATCATCTGATCTTTGCGGATGATGTGATTATATTCTCCTCAGTTAAGGAAAGTTCCCTGAAGCTTATTATGGGTGTTCTGTCTACTTATGAGAATGTCTCCGGCCAGCTTACTAACCAAGACAAAAGCCATTTCATGATTCCTTCTGATACTCCACAAGATATTATTGATACTATTAAAGTCACCACTGGCTTCTCTCAAAAAGGTAGTCCTATCACTTATTTAGGTTGTCCACTGTATATTGGACGCCCAAGAGTGATATATTTTTCAGATATGGTCTCCAAGGTGGCGGCTAGAATCAGAGGTTGGCAAACTAAGATGCTTAGCTTTGGAGGAAGAGCTACTCTTGTTAAAATTGTGCTTCAATCCACCCCAATTCATATTCTCTCGGCTATATCACCTACCAAGACTACTCTCAAGAAAATCAAATGTCTTACTGTCGACTTTTTTTGGGGTTGGGATAAAGAGAAAAGAAAGTATCATTGGGCTTCTTAGGAATCTCTGAGCTTTCCTTATGATGAAGGGGGTATAGGAGTAAGATCATTACCTGATATTTGTCTTTCTTTCCAATACAAGCAGTGGTGGACATTCAGAACCAAAAATACTCTTTGGGGGAAATTTCTTAAAGCTAAATATTGTCAAAGAGCCAACCCAGTTGCTATGAAATGGTACACTGGACAATCCCTTATGTGGAAACACATGATGAAGAACAGGTTAGTTGATGAGACACACATCAAGTGGATTATTCACTCTGGTTCATGTTGCTTCTGGTGGGATGACTGGTTGGGAGTGGGTCCTATTGCTAGCTACAGAAGAGACAATTCTAGACCCAATAACATCAAGATCTCAGAGCTCTTAATTAATGGACATTGGAATGAAGAGCTAGTGAGACAGATTGCCCCTCCTCAATTAATCCCCATGATTCTCAACACTCATTTGCAATTACAGGAAGGGGTTCCAGATCAACCTGTTAGGAAACCTAATGCTAATGGACTGTTTACTTGTTCTTCAGCATGGGAGATAGTGAGACAAAAGAAAAACAAGGCTATGACCAATATACTCACTTGGCAGAAGCATATTCTGTTTAAAGTCTCGTTTCTCTAGTGGAGAGCTCTTAGAGACAAGCTGCCAACATAAGAGAAAATTACATCTTTTGGATATGAACCTATTGATTGATCATGCTGCTACAGATCTGGTCCTGACACTATCGAGCACATTTTTGTAGATGGTCATTTTGCTAGGCATATCTGGAAAGGTTTCTCGAATTCTTTGGGTATTTATTTTGCTCATACTCCATTAAGGAACCTTCTTATGAGGTGGTGGATCTCCAAACATAACAATGAAATTCACAAGCTTGTTCTTCATGATATTCCAATCTTTATTTTTTGGAATCTATGGAAGAATAGATGTGCAAGTAAGTACAGAGGGAATCAATCCAATCCGTCTAGAGTTAAGTTCTCCGTTGTTAAAGACATCACCAACCTACTCAATGTTGCCTTCCCTTATATTAAATGGCCTGCTCACTGGGCAGATTTGGTTTTACTAGTGGAAAATTGTAAACATGATACTAGGGTGGTTAGAGTCTACTGGAATAAACCCCCACCTACTATGATCAAACTTAATACGGATGGGAGTGCTATTGATAATGCGGGCAACATTGGAGCTGGTGGAATAGTTAGAGATCACTGATGTGACGCCATTTTACGTCACTTTCGACTCCTTTTTACTAAGAACAATCGTGCGTTTTCAAGCAACCGTTGTTGTTTTTGATGTTTTTATGTTGTATTTGTAGGAAATGGAAACAAACACGGAAACGGACAGAAATACGAGAAAAAGAGGATTCTGCCTAAGAGTGATGGCCTGAGTGACGGCCCGTCACACATGTGACGGTCCGTCACAGAGACCGTCGCATGGAGGCAGAAAAGGAGGCGACACCACTGCCTAGCAGTGACGGTCCAGGCTACGGTCCCTCACTGCCTTGACGGTCCGTCAGCCTGGCCGTCAAGTTAAGGCAGTGGCGTTAAGCGGCTGCCCGCATTTTGGGGATTCCTAGCCCGTTTTGGATTTGGCTTCTATTACTCCTATAAATACCCTATGATAGGTTTATTTTATTCAGCATTCACCCATTAGTTTAAAAGATGTTTTAGTTATTTTTTGAGAGAAAACAACATGGTTCATTTGTATTGAACTCGTGTTCTTGATTCATTCGGAAGTTCTTGGTATTTCTTGTTCTTGGATATTGGAAGATTGATTGTTTCATTATATTGTAAGACTTTTCTTCCCTTTATTATGAATACAACTATTTTCTCTTCTTCTTCGAGCATGAGTAACTAAAACTCCCGCAACTAGGGTTGTGGGAGCCATGGAAACATAGCAATATAGATTCCGGGTAGTGTTGGGTTCGATATAGGTATTGTCACGTTGTTAATCATACATTATGTCACGTTTTCTAGTGGTTGCAAACATTAGAACATGCCTAGGTTTAATTTGCTTGAGTAAAGAAGTTAAAACCGGGAAACTTGATTAAAGACAAGGATTCAAGACTACTAACTCTCGTCTTAAATATTAATGCCGTAACTGGATTAATCTACTTGATGTTAGGATTGAGAGCTAAAAAACACATCTTTTTGAGATCGAGAGAAGATAAAAGGAAATTTGTTTATTTGGTCGAGAGACGTTTAGACGATACAATTGACGCAATCACATCGTGACACGCATATAGAAAGAACCCGGTTAAGCCTAGAATCAACATTGTTACAAAAGCCATGGTGAACACGTCCCTAGTTCATTCTCTCCTATTGATTATTTCTCTTACATAATTGTTGCTTTTGTTCACGTTGATTACAAAACCCCCCCTTTATTTACTGGAAACGATTGACGACTAGTCACATACTTCACTAAAGGCTAAATCTTCACCATATTCTCTGTGGGATTCGACCCCAACCTTGTTGGGTTCTTTACTTGACAACGATCGCTTACGCTTCATTAATTTGAGGTGTAGTTTGAGCGTTATCAAAAAGTGGCGCCGTTGCCGGGGAATACGGTTGTTAATTAAGTCTGGTGTGTTTATTTGACTCTTAGTCATACTTTCCTTCTTTTACTTTTATTTGTTGTTTTTGTTTATTATAGGGTATATAGTTGTGCATAGGGTTGTTTATTAAGTCGGGGGTGTCTTGATGAAGTCTGAGTAATCAAGACACCCGCGTCGTGCCGCAACATTAAATCAGGCGTTGTATGGGAGGCAGCCCATAAATTGTTGTTGTATTATAGTCTAATTAAGTTGAGGGTGTGGGGAAACCTGTGAGTCACCACCGAGGGTTTTTGTTGCCGATTTCTTTTCCCTCCGGTGTGCTATCTAGTAGAACCAGCATGTTTAGGTTGTTAGTTTAAATTTTTTTTTAGTGTCTATAGCAAAGCATGAGATTTCTTATCAAAGTAGCGCCCCTTTTTAAAATTTTCTGGGTTTGTACTTATGATGAAACGATTGACTGTCTGGATCCTTGTATGTCATTGTGTGATTATGAGTAGAATGAGTATGCTTAAGCCGAGCGGTTGTTTGATAGTTGGCAGCAATATAGTTTCTTGGTGCCAAGAGCGTGTGAGATGATTGTTATAAATTCTTACTCTGTGCATGCATCTAGAACTTGCCCGGTCTATTTTGTTAAGTTCGAAGATTGGTTGCTTAGGAAAGGATCAAAGGCCCTTTTTGTGTGCAGTCCACTTAACCTATAAGACCGTCCAAATGCAAATAGTCCCTTTGATCCCTGTTTGAGCCATAATTGACCTTGTTCTTTCAATAACCTGTCACCGTTCCTGTTTAACTTTGAATCCCTATTTTGGCCCTGGTCCGTCCTTGGACACCGTGCACCTCAACGCAGGCAATCAGCCTAAGTTGAGGGTGGCTACTATAGAAGTAAACCCTGTTTTGGCCATGGTCCGCCCTTGGACATTGTGCACCTCAACGCAGGCAATCAGTTTAAGTTGAGGGTGGCTACTATAGAGGTGAACGATAAGAAAAAGAGGATGGAGATGGCTGGTTGTGAATAGAATGAAAAGTCCGGGTGTGTGCCTAAGAAAAGAAAAATAAAAAGAAGTGAAAAAGATTGAAAAAGTAATAAAAAGAATTGTCAAAATATAGAGGCCGCACCTGTAGCTAGAAAGAAGGGAATAAAGAGGTGAATAAGGATGGACAAAGTAACGTTATGTTGTAAGATGTCGGTAGTTCCAAGGAGGGCTTAGTCACTAACCCCTAAATGTATCCTACCTGCACACGAAGCCTCAGTACAAGCCTAAACAAGTCCTGTAGTGATCCTGAGTAGCTTTCTGAAGAACCAAAATAGAATAGTAAGGGCAAGCCTATGGTATCGCATGTGCATTGTTTGAAATCATTTGTGAGTGTGAGCGCTTACCTAGTCCCAAATCTTGTGTGTGGGATTTCTTTGTGGTGAGGGTACCAAGATGACTATATTGTCGATTGATTGTTAGGATAGCTGCGCGTGTGTATGTAGAACGTTCTATCATATCGGAATGACATGTTTGGATCCTTGCAAGTTAGTGTTTCATACATTTATGTGCTACGAGGGAGCTTGATTTAATTGAATAAGTTTTGAATGGCCATGAGTTGCTATAAACACGAGTTTGTTTGCTTAGTTGAGTCGTAGTATTGTTTTTGTTGTCATGTTGCTTGAGGACAAGCGAACGTTTTAAGTTGAGGGTGTTGATGTGACGCCATTTTACGTCACTTTTGACTCCTTTTTACTAAGAACAATCGTGCGTTTTCAAGCAACCATTGTTGTTTTTGATGTTTTTATATTGTATTTGTAGGAAATGGAAACAAACACGGAAACGGACGGAAATACGAGAAAAAGAGGATTCTACCTAAGAGTGATGGCCTGAGTGACGGCCCGTCACACATGTGACGGTCCGTCACAGAGACCGTCGCATGGAGGCAGCAAAGGAGGTGACACCACTGCCTAGCAGTGACGGTCCAGGCGACGATCCGTCACTGCCTTGACGGTCCGTCAGCCTGGCCGTCAAGTTAAGGCAGTGGCGTTAAGCGGCTGCCCGCGTTTTAGGGATTCCTAGCCCGTTTTGGATTTGGCTTCTATTACTCCTATAAATACCCTATGATAGGTTTATTTTATTCAGCATTCACCCATTAGTTTAAAAGACGTTTTAGTTATTTTTTGAGAGAAAACAACACAGTTCATTTGTACTGAACTCGTGTTCTTGATTCATTCTGAAGTTCTTGGTATTTCTTGTTCTTGGATATTGGAAGATTGATTGTTTCATTATATTGTAAGACTTTTCTTCCCTTTATTATGAATACAACTATTTTCTCTTCTTCTTCGAGCATGAGTAACTAAAACTCCCGCAACTAGGGTTGTGGGAGCCATGGAAACATAGCAATATAGATTCCGGGTAGTGTTGGGTTCGATATAGGTATTGTCACGTTGTTAATCATACATTATGTCACGTTTTCTAGTGGTTGCAAACATTAGAACATGCCTAGGTTTAATTTGCTTGAGTAAAGAAGTTAAAACCGGGAAAACTTGATTAACGACAAGGATTCGAGACTACCAACTCTCGTCTTAAAGATTAATGCCGTAACTGGATTAGTCTACTTGATGTTAGGATTGAGAGCTAAAAGCACATCTTTTTGAGATCGAAAGAAGATAAAAGGAAATTTGTTTATTTGGTCGAGAGACGTTTAGACGATACAATTGACGCAATCACATCATGACAAGCATATAGAAAGAACCCGGTTAAGCCTAGAATCGACATTGTTACAACGCCATGGTGAACACGTCCCTAGTTCGCATTCTCTCCTACTGATTACTTCTCTACAATATTATTGCTTTTGTTCACGTTGATTACAAAACCCCCCCTTTATTTACTGGAAACGATTGACGACTAGTCACATACTTCACTAAAGGCTTAATCTTCACCATATTCTCTGTGGGATTCGACCCCAACCTTGTTGGGTTCTTTACTTGACAACGATCGCTTACGCTTCATTAATTTGAGGTGTAGTTTGAGCGTTATCAATCACCAAGGCAATTTTATTTTTGCATTTGCTACACCACTGGGAATTGGTACCAACAATCAAGCAGAGATCCAAGCGGTTATCTACGGTCTCACTTGGTGCATTCAACATGGTTATAGCAATGTAAACCTTGAGGTTGACTCGGAGTTGCTCACTAAATGGCTAAATCATACTAGTAAACCTCCATGAAATATCCAAGAGTATCTGGCAACTCTTCTAAACTTAACCAACATGCTAGAGAATTTTCAATGCAATCATACCTACAGGGAAGCAAATTATATGGCGGACAAGATTTCGAAACATAGTAATCAGTTGGACACTCCGCAACATTTCTACACTCATGATCACTTACCGGAGGAAGCAAGAGGCTACTTCAAACTTGAAAAGCTCGGAATACCAAACTTTAGAAGGAGGAAGTTGAAAAGGATAAACCAACCACCTTGAGCTTCATTATTATTTACTATTCATACAGGTGATCACTTGTATTCTTTTGGTGTTACTAAATTTTCTTCGGCTAGGCTATTTCTTTTTAGTTATAGCTTTTTTGAAGAAAGTCTTAGTTTATTTCGATTTTCTTCTTACTTTGTAAGGGGAGAGTCTCCCTTATTTATTACTTTCCTAGATACTTTGTATTGAGAGGAGTCCTCTCGTAGGTGCATAGTTTCTAGGTTTCCTTTCTAGTATCGGGGATGAGTTGGCCGGCCTTAGTAGGCTAGCCGACTTATGAACCACCATAGTATCGGAGGTAAGGTTTATGTCCCCCTCTTTGTATTTTCTTCTTTGTTTTATTTATGTTAAGGCCTGAGGGTGTTGCTCAGCCCCTGACCCACCCAAGGGCCATTAAAATAAAAATAAATATATATATATATATATCTTTTTTGCCTCATCAATAAAGCTAAGTGGGTTTTCACTCATCTTCGAACCCTAAAATTCAGGCGGGTTCATTCAGACAAAATCACGGGCCCGGGCTGCTACCCCACCTTAAGGGTGGATGGGGACAAGAGCCGGCTGGTTGGCCTGAGCATCCATGGTCTGGGCTAGAAAATGAATGGCATTTCTGAATTCCTCATTTATGACCTCGGGGGCCAAAACTTGAGGAGTAGCATTCCGAGCAGCTCGGTGAGGCATAACACATCGAGGCATAATCTAAAACGTACAAGGAGAGGATTAGAGGGACATTAGATTTAAACTCTTTCGCACGAATGATCATGAAGGAAGTGAACTTTTTCTAAAACATCTCATAGCCTCTAACTCATATGTTTGGCATGCTTCACACATATGAACGAGATTCTACTCGATGCAGCTTCAGACATCCTAGGACTCTTGAACCTGGTGCTCTGATACCAAGGTTGTCACACCCTGAGGCTACCCCCTAGACGTAACACGAGATCCGAAACACAAGTGTTCCAGATTAACCCTTGGTCATAGCATAATCAGAAATCAATTCAAGAAACATAGTGGAAGCATACTAGATACAATAGGCAACCATAACTTAAATAAGGACAAGTCTCAAGAAGTATCGACTTCATACAATGGAAAACAAGTCTAGATGTGTCTGAAGCCTCTAAACAATCATAAGAGCTGATGGGACAAGACCCCAACTAACTCGAGAAATCCAAAGGAAACAACATAAGAGAAATAGGTCTAATACTGACCCTCAGATAATAAGGTCTCACCACTGGAAACTGGGACTCAGGCAAGATCTAGCCACGAGTGTGAGGGAACGAACCTAAATCTGCATCATCAAAGGAAGCAGCGCAAAATGCGACAGTACTATAGGATATACTTAATATATGAGACAAACAGGAATCTGAGGTAAACATGCTAAATAAACTTGTAAAGCTGAAATCATGGTATGAGTGTAAACTGATATGCAAGAGACTCAATATGATGCCAAAACAAGTTATATAAATATCATAGTAATCATAAGGGTCCTGAAATCTGAAGGCAAAGAGTCAATGCACTTTAAAACCTGATACTGTTTCTGTGGGAGGTTCTCTAACCGACATAGACCATGTGAGCTACATGGAATATGATGTATACACCCCATCAAAAGGACCCAATATACCTTAACAGGGCATAGAGGCATGACTGTAGCGTGATCACTAAATTTTGATGCCCAACTGAGGGGACTTAGAACCTACGGGGGTACATAGTTCTGGGACTAAGGATACTCTCACCCTGTTCAACTTGATGCTAATACTACTCCCAAAAACATATACATATATCTCATAATACTTATGATATATCTGATGTCAAAACTGTTCATAACTTAGGTAGACATATCTGGATGCCAAGCCTTTCATAAAACCTAGGGACATATCTAATGTCCAAACTTGTTGTAAAAGCATAAGGACATATATGATGTCATGCAATTCACAAGTCATGAATCTTAAAGCTTTGCAAAACCATAATTCAAAATATACTTTCTTTTCTGATATCATAACTTGAAGAATTAGGCATGCAATTTTATAAAAATAGAGGTCATGTTATTTAAATATACCAATTTTACTTGAAGACATGCAATTAAATGAAATCATGCTAAAATTCATCATCAACATATGGGATTTTGAAATCATATGAGGAACTTTAATTAAATCATAGAATTGTAATGAGAAATCATGAATTGATGCTTAGAAACTAATTTCATAAGTTTTCTCCAATTTAGATCAAAATCCTAATTTCACAAGTTCATAAATCATAATAAGAATTTAGGGGTTTTGGGCACAAGGATGAGAGGAACCTATTGTTGAATACCCACATAACTTCATTGAAGATAACCCACTTGAAAATTGAATAGACTAGGAGACTTGAACTTGGATCTTGAGGCCTCGAGCTTGATAGAGTTCTTTCCCTTTTTGGGAGGTAAATGAGGTAATGAGAAGGGACTTCGGCTAATAAGGGTGAAAACCCTTATTGAAATGCCCAAAATGACCTCACTTAGGAGTTAAGAGGGTGGGAAATGACTAAAATACCCCTGAGACTTAAATAAGAAACTGCAGGAAAAAGGGGCCACCTCACGAGCTACCCGATGGGCATCATGCCCATGACAGCCTATCGGCCAAGACGTCGGGCAGGGGGTACTTTTGTTAGGGTCTGCTGGACACCCATGGGGTTGCCCGTCGAGGGAAGAGGTACAAGGGGAAAGGTCACTGGGGCATTCCAATAGAGGGTTTCCACAGGCCATTGCACCCACGACTCCCGTCATGACCCCTCATCGGGCTAAGGAAAACTTAGCTCAGGAGCCACTGGATGCACCCCACGGTGTGCCCCCTGGCCCATCGGAGTTTCGATGCCCATGGCAGCTACCCGTGGCAACCAACAACAGCAGAATTTACTGAGCTCTAAGTTTTATCGCCTACTGAAATTCTGAGGTGTTACAGGTCCCTTCGCGATCACGATGAAGGACCCCTGGCAGTATATAAACTCTTAACTTCGTCTTTCTCACTCGAAAACCAAATTCTCCATTGATACAAGCTAAAAACTCATCTAAGCACTGTAATTCTTCAATACTTGGTGTTGGGGTGCATATTTCATAGCCTTGATCGTTCCTCCATCGTTGTTGGCAAGTCTTCTTCCCCAAAGCTCCATTTTTTCCCATTGATAGCCAAAATTCCATTGTTGTGAATTCTTGGAGCTTAGAAATTCGTTGTAGATTCTACTCTCGTGAAGTTGCATGCTCCGTGGACTCATTTAATATATAGCTCTTGGCATAATTCCCTCAATTTGGTAGGTGATTCTTGCTTTTTTCTAGTTTCCATTTCTTAATTCTCCATTATTAGTTTCTCAACTTTAGGGGTTGTTTTAGCCCGAAATTTTTGCCCAAATTCCTTGACTTTCCGGGCATGCACTCCCATGGTCTTGGTGATCATAATATGAGTTTTCATTTTTGATTCTGGGTTGTGATTCCAATGGGCCCTCGATGACTGAATTTTGACCCGGCTACAATTGTGGCATTATGGGTATCACTAGACTCATTTTAATGTATTAAATGTGTTTTTAATAATTTGATTATTATTTAGTGTCTCTCGGAGCAATTTATGCTTGTACATTATTGTTCGGGCAGCTTGTCATTGGACGACAGGTAGGTTATGGTCTAAATTCCCTAGACTTAGCATATATCAAATAAAATTGTACTAATGGTCATCCTTGGGTTGGGGTTACTAGGTTGGTACCAGAGACCTTGATCGCTTTTCCATGATTCGCTCATTTTTTCCTCCGTTGTATGTAGTATTCTTCGTAGTTGCTATTATCGCCCTTATGGTCCTGTGTAGCCTTTTTTGACTCTAGACCATATATGGTGAGTTATTCAGGGGTGCCCATGAGTCCCGAGCATCATTATCATGATATTATGCTGGCTATCTGTGTTGTAGAGCGATTCGAGCCTGTGGAGGGACGCTAGGTTGTTTGTGAGCTGCTGGGAAGCTATTTGTGTTGATCATATCATTTCCATGCATATAATGAGAATTTCCTACTACATCATACTACGGTTTTGGCTTCGGGCCTACTAAGTACTCATTTTCTAAACATTGCATGGCCCTAGGGGCCCGTTTTCGACGGAAATGAATTGGGAATGGTTTTACTTAGCATGTGGATCTTATTGGGATAAAAGAGAGTTAAATTATGATTTCTATCACTCGTTCTACCATTAATGCTAGACTCGGTAGGGCGTAGTGCTAGTTGAGTTTTCTTACTGATTTGAGATGGCATTAGTCTCAGTTGGACCGAGCACCTAAGATGTTTTACTACTGTATTAGACTCGATTATGTCCGGGCAACCTTGGTGGGATTGTTGATACATTTTTCCATTGTTTTAGACATGGACAGAATCTGGGCATGCATACTCGAGATTGAGTCTCCAGCTTGACTTCGGACTTACTCCGAACGATATTTTCGATATTGAGTTATAGGATGGGGTCAAGGACCTCCATGGACCTTGCCATTCCAAACTTGGGGCCTTAGCCTGCATGTGTCGGAGGAAGGGTATATAGCGGAGTAGAGGTATATGGGCAGTGTCCTTCCATAGAACCTACCTGTTGGGCCCGATCGGCACTAGAGGGGGTACATACAAAGTTACTATTCCACCCTGTGATCATCATGTATCATATCATTCATTGTTTGAGACTCCACCCTTGTTTGCTGTTTGTTGAGTGTACACTCAGATTTTATGGGCGATTAGAGGGTTTGTTTTCACTTGTTTGTGTTCCTCGATTGTATGGGCAGCCGGGGGACTGTAGGTAGACTCTTGCTACTTTATCATGGTATTATCCCCTGTTACAGTTATATTTACAAGATTGGATATTGCATGGTTGTTAACCTCTGAATTGAGATTGGTATGATTACTTTGGTTATAAATTCCTGTTTTTCGAGCATGCCTATCTTTGGTCTTCTCCTCCCTTCCCTTGTACTTAAGTTTACCAGTATACCGTCCACTTCTGAAACTTATTATGTATATACTATTATTGCAAGGACCCTAGGTGCTTCATTCCTTACTTTCACTTGTGCCTGTTATGTATATGTTCTACTTGCTAGACTTGTATATTGTTTCTGCTGTCTTCCCTCTAGGCTAGTTCCTATGTACTTTTTCATAGATTTTTGTGACTATCTATTTTCTATCCTGTTCATTTATACTCTTTTATCTTATATGTGCCCAGTCAGCCTATGATACCTACTGGGTACTGGTTGTTGATACGCCCAAATTAAACCTCGGTTAAGAAGCGTAAGCGGTCGTTGTCAAATATAGAACCCAACCAAGGTTGGGGTCGATCCCACAGGGAATAAGGTGCATATTAAGTCTTTAGTAACTTAGTTAACTAATAATAAATAGTTTCCAATAAGGGGGGGTTTGTAGTAATTGTTCGTTGCTAGCTTCTTGAATATTTCACGTACTAAACAACAACTTTTACGATTAAAAAACAATATTAGAGATGAACTAGGGAAGTGTTCACCATGGCTTTGTGAACAACCTTGGGTTAGAGTTTCAATGGATTAATTTCATTATAAAACATGAAGTAATTGAATTCTTTCGTACATCTAATCGTTTCTCAACCACATAGATATATTTTCCTTTCAATTCTTTCGAACTTGAAAAGATACAATTATACAATTCAATTTAATACTTCAAGTAGATCAATCTTGCTAAAGCATCAATCATTAGGCGGGAGTTAGTAGTCCCAAATCCTTGTTGTTAATCAAATTTACCCAGTTTTAATCTCTTGATTAAAGCAAATCAAACCTAGGCTTGTTCTAATGTTTGCAACCATTATAATACAGTAAAAATGAAAGATTAACAACGTGTAAAGCATATAATTCGAACCCATTGTCGCACGTAACCTAGATTACAAATTTTACCATGGATCCCACAACCCTAGTTGTGGGGAGTTTAGCTACTCATGGATAAAAAAGAAGAAGAAAAAGCAATCACATTCATAGTAGAAGAAAATTTCTTACAATTATGTGAAAACTTACTTCAATTTCTTCAATAAAACTTGAGCGAAAATTCCCAAATGTAAGAACAATTAAAGTAACGTATGTTTGTTGTTTTTGCACTGAGAAGAATTCAAAAATACGCTCAAAATGAAGTGTTGGAAAAATACCCTAAGTGTCATATTTATAGGCAATTCCAAAATAAATCCGGATTTGTCCAAAAAAGGAAAATCGTGTCCCAGGAACGGTTTGCTTCAAAATGGACCTTTTGTTTGGCCGTTTTAACCTTCATCAATTACCCAGCTTCTGTTTCTGACAACGGTTGGAGAAACAAACCGTTTCTCTTGAGAACGGTCCATTCTCTTGACCGTTTTAACTTGTACAAATGTAGCAACTTCTATTTTTGGGAACGGACAGGGGAACGGTCCATTTCTATGAAAATGGTCCGTTTCTCCTATTGTTTTAGCTGTACTTTTCTGTCAGCTTCTGTCTCAACTTGCAACGAACAGGAAAAACACCTCGTTTTTGGGCCCAAATGAGTTCTCTTGTTTCATTAAGCTTATTGTTCCTGAAACACACACAAACACATGAATTGCACAATATTTTTCTTGAAAACTAGCGTCTATTCTTTGGTTAAAGGCGTAAAATGTGCCGTAAAATACCGGCACATCAACACACCCTCAACTTAGAACGTTCACTTTTCCTCAAGCAACATGACATAAAAACAAAATAGGCGCTTAACCCACGAAGAGCACAAAACATGTCTATAGCAATTAATGGCAGTTCAACAACTAGGTCAATTTCAATCACCCCCCTTGTACCACGAAAGTGTCTTGAAAAAGCTAACCAATACGAATTCGAGCATGTCATTATAATGTGAGAGTATACTCTACATAAACACAACACTTTTATCTCATTAATCAACAGATGATATAGAATTCTCGGTGCTCTCACCATAAAGGAGTCCCACACATAGAATTTTGGGACTAAACAAGACGCTCACACTCAGAAAAGACTTCAAACAGTGCACATCCGATACCATAGGCTTTCCCTTGCTATTCAGTTTCAGTTGTTCAGACAATTGCTCAAGATCACTACAGGACTTGTTTAGGCTTGTAATGAGGCTTCGGGTGCAGGTAGGATACATATATGGATTAGTGACTAAGCCCTCCTTGGAATTGCTGACCTACTATTTCCACTAGACTATCTTCATCCACACTTATTAGCCTTTTATTCCCTTCTTTCTAGCAACAGATGCAGCCTCTTTATTTTGACAATTCTTTTTCCTTTCTTTTTCTTTCTTTTTTTTAGGCACACACTCGCAATTTTCCATTCTATCTACAACCAATATTTTTCATCCTATTTTTCCTCTTTTCATTTACCGCTACAGTAGCTACCCTCAATTTAGGTTGATTGCCTGAGTTGAGGTGCACGATGTCCATGGAAGGACCAAGGCCAAAATAGGGTTTCAAAGTTAAAAAGGGACGGTGATAGGCAATAGAAAGAATAAGGTTAATTAAGGCTTAAACAGGGATCAACGGGGTTATCAACATTTGGATGGTTTTATAAGCTAATTGGACTTCACACAAAAGGGGCCTATGATCCTTTCCTAAGCAACTAACTTCAAACCTGACAGAATAGACCGGGCAAGTTCTAGATGCATGCACAAAGTAAGAATTTATAAAAATTTATCTCACACATACTTGCACCACGAGACTATATCACTACCAACCATCAAAATGAAAGTTCGGCTAAAGCAAAGTAATAAAATCACATACAATCAATGACAATCAGGGATCCAGAAATGTTCACTATTTCAAACACAAATACAAATTAATTATTTTTTGGGGGCTCCTTTTTAATACAAACTGCTTTTATTACAAACTGCCATGATTACTACAGACACGCTTTACCTACAGACCATTTGACCAAACCAAACTACTAACTTAAACATCCTAACTACACATGTCGATTCAATATAAATGAAATGCCCTCGGGAAAAGAATACGGCATGAAAAACCCAAGGGCAGAAAACCGGGCAGCCCCACCTCCCACTAAAAGAATGTTGCATTGTCCCCAATGCACAGAAAGTAGGGCCCGGGAAGTTAGACTTACATGTAGCTCCCTAGGCGCTAGGGTCTTGTGTCTACGTATCTTCCACATGCGTAGCGAGATATGAAGGTGCCGAAGGAGCACTAGTGTCGCATGTCGGCTCAAGAGCTGCAACAGTAGATGTGCTGGTAGAAGATCCCTCTCCTCATAGTCGATGCTGCTCTGCTAGGGACTCTCTCAGTCCCAATATCAACAACCTGTCCTTCTCATGCTCGGTCTCAAGCTATGTGAGCTCGGTACCATCATCATCACGTAGATGCTTCCCCAAATATCGAGGAGGTGGAATAGGGTAAGACAGCCAAACAACCGGAGGTAGAGGTGGTGGTGGTGTAGGCCGGGTCATCTCAACAGATGTCGGCCGGGTCGGAGCAACTGGGTCACCAAATATCAGCATAGGGCGGGACTGTAACTCTAGGACCTCCCTCATAGTCTGAGCCATCTCTGCTCTCAATGTCTCAATAGCCGCAGTGGACTATGCTGAGTTGATGGATTTATTAAGGTGACCCTCGAAGCCATCTAGTCGGGAATGTAATAACTCAATAGATCTCAGTAGAGGAGACAGGGCGGCATCAATGGCAATAGTGACAAATGGGCTCAAGTCACTCAACAAGCTGCGAACCTGCCTGTCTGCGTAGTCGGCCTTGTAGGATACCGACATGAAGCTGTCTCTCGAGTAATCATATGGAGCTGTCGACTCTGGTGATGGTGCAGTGGAAGGGCCTGGATCATAAGTAGATGGAGTAGGAGTAGTAGCAGGTGCCGAAAGTGGTGCCCTTGTAGGCTGTGTAAGACTTGTTGTCCGCTCACCTAATAGCTTGGGACCCTACTCCAGGGGTGTGTCTTTAGGCCCGGGAACCAGTTGAATCACTCTAGCAGCTCCCCTATTCTCATCTCGTGTCTTGGAAATATCATTTTTCCTAGTAGCTGTCACCAATTTATCAAACCAGGTGAACAAAGATATACCTGCATCATGTAATATCCTCGTGATGAGGCATGGGAATTTCATCATAGTGCTCAACCTAGTTGCTCTCTCTCGAATCTCCTGTCCAATCAACCGCCCAAAATTAATTGGGTACCTGGATATTAAACTTGCGATCAATACTGCCCTATTTGTAGTCATGTGTCATCACCTGTAGTCGGCATCAGCCGCACGTGTACAGCTCTCCACCAAAACCTCATTGTGAAGCTCAATGATCCTACCTGTATGATAGGCACGGCCTCCCGTACGCATAATGGCTCTCTGTCGGTGATTAATGATGCCAACCAACCCTGCTCGTGCTTGTAGTTGCTCAACCTATAGGTGTATTTCGGAGTGGTTGTTGGTGCTATGTACTCAGGCCCGAAGCAGAACTGGTTGATGGTCCATTCTGATATGTCAACATAAGTACCACAAACAAGTATCCTGTCTAGATCCAACAATAATTTCAATGGTGTGTCCTTGGATTCCTGACTCCGCAAGGTCGCTAAGTAGGCGGCATAGAATTCTCGAACCAAGGTCGGGCAGTATTGTCCTGGTGGGTCACTCATCCACTCCAATTGATAATGTCTATATAAAGCATGGAGTGTCGGGTAGTCAGCAAGACCCGATGAGTTGATCCTGATTTCGTCTGCAAGCCCCTTCTTCGGATTGCCTCGCCTGCTCTCCTGTATCCCCTCATTATAGATATCTTTCATGCCCGGGACACCCCACCGAATTCCATCCCTGTACTGACTATCTTTTTGTCTTTGTTCAATCAGTCTTTGTTGTTCGGCGGTGGGTGTGTCTTCCGTCGAAGCTTCGGTTTGGTGACCAGGTTAAGATGAGGATGAGGAAGATGAAGAACCCCCTCCTTCAGACTGGGAGGGTTCCGGGTTGGAGCTGACTTGTTGCACACGTCTGCGAGTCCGCCGCACTAGTGGGGGTACTTGCTCTATATCTTCTTCTGATTTATCACGAAGTCAAGTCTCAATTCCTTGACCCTATTTAATACATCCCCGACTAGTGCTTGCCTGGCGGGGTGCCATTTTCAGAAGAAACGGACCGTTCCTCAAACCGTTCCTCAAAATAGACTGGCAGAATTTTCCAACTTTAAAATGGTTAGAGGAAATGGACCATTTTCAGAAGAAATGGTCTGTTCCTCTTACCATTTTGCAAAACAGAACAACCCCAACTTTACCAAGTTAAAACGGTGGAGAAAATGGTCTTTTTCGGCTGGAAACGGTCCGTTCAGTGCACAACACAACTTTCTTTACCTTTTTTTATGATTCAAGAATGACCAATTATTGAAATAGCGGGTCATTTTATGACTCGTAACGATGAACGTGAATCCCAAATTCAAAGTTTTCACTCCCATGATTAAGGTTAGGTTCTGTAGATTACTTCTATGGGTCCTAATACTCATTATGGGAAAGAAAACTAAGATTTTGGGGTTTGTTCATACAAGGTTACAATTAGCCACTCAACTTATGCACTACGATCATTGGATTTGCCCGAAAGCAACCCTCCCATAATCACCAAACCAAGAACAGATACAAAAACACCCAATTCATGCACATGCTACTCAGACTTCACATGTTCACATGTTCACAAAATAGCAATCACCCCCTTTTTAGATTTTCAATCGACCACTACTACAAATTTCACACAAAAACCATTCTACCCAATTTTCTAACTCCTAGAAACTAGGGTTCTTCCATAGCAACCAATCACACCAATGAACCCTAGTACTTGGTTGGAGAAGAAGGAGGATGAATTTAGACCTTTAGTGATTGCAAGGAATAAGAGAGAACATACCTTTAAGCCAGATTCTTCACTTGCTACAATCACTCAAAGAGGACGAGAGGTGCACGAAAGTTTATGCGTGTGCGTGTGTGCTTCACTGCTAGAGGGAGGATGAAAGGAGAAAGGGAAGTTTGGGAGTTTAAAGATGGAGAAGGGGAAGTTTGGAAGTTTAAAGATGGGCAAATAAAGGGCGGTTACCCAATTGGAACGGGAGAGGGTATTTTAAAACGGGTGTTTTAAACCCTCATTTACCGATTTGTTTTTATTATTTAAATAACTAAAATGAAACGGTTCAAACAATGGTCCATTTTATGAAGGAATGGACTATTTTGGTTGTCCGTTTCTAGCTTTTGCAAAAACAGTGACTCCACTTTTCAATAAGTTACAACGGTTGACCAAACGGTCCATTTTCATGGAAAACGGTCCATTTTTTCTTCCGTTGTGTTGTACCTGGCTCGCATTATTTTACCAACTTACTTCATCTTCTGTCCCTGTCTTTATCTGCACATCAAACACACATAAATCTATTCTAACTACAAAAATAAACAACTATCAAGAAAATGAAATCCTTAAACTTGGGTTGCCTCCCAAGTAGCGCCTGATTTAACGTCGCGGCACGACGCGGGCATCTTGATTACTCAGACTTCATCAAGATACACCACCTTTACCTCTTCCAGTATGCTGAAGTATTTCTTCACCCTCTGACCATTAGCTTTGAAATGTGCACCATCCTTGTTTTCAAGTTCAACCACGCCGGATGGGAATACTTGGTGTACTTTGAATGGCCCGGACCATTTGGATTTGAGTTTTTCGGGAAATAACTTGAACCTAAATTTGAACAACAACACCAAGTCCCCAACTTTGAACTCCCTTTTCTCAATCCTTCGGTCATGGTATAACTTTATTCGCTCCTTGTAGAGAGCGAATCTCTGATATGCTCGCAATCAAAAGTCATCCATCTTATTCAACTATTCCAACCTTAGTTCCGATGCATATTTCCAACTGAGATTCAAATTTTTGAGCACCCACATGGATTTGTGCTCAAGTTCCACAGGCAAGTGACAAGCTTTACCAAAAAAAAGTTGGTATGGAGACATACCTATTGGTATTTTGAATGTTGTTCGGTATGGCCAGAGTGCGCCATTCCAATTTCCTTGCCCAATCTCGCTTATTTACATTCACCGACTTCACTAATATCTCCTTGATTTCACGATTTGACACCTCAACTTATCCACTCATTTGGGGGTGATAAGGAGTGGACACTTTGTGTTGCTTTACCCCATACTTAGCTAGAGCATCCCGGAACACCTTCTTGCAAAAATGTGACCCTTCATCACTTATAATCGTGCGGGGGGTGCCAAACCGAGCAAAGATGTTTCTTTTCAGAAAATCCACCACACTCTTTCCTTCATTATCAGCCAAAGCAACCGCCTCTACCCACTTTGAAACATAATCAGCCGCTACCAAGATGTAACGGTTACCATAAGAACTATCAAATGGGCCCATGAAATCTATCCCCCATACGTCAAACAATTCAACCTCAAGAATAGTAGACATTGGCAACTCTTTCCTATGAGAGATTACTCCTCTTCTTTGGCATTGATCACAAGATTTGGCAAATTCATGTGCATCTTTCTGAATTGTTGGCCAGAAATAACCACACTGCAAGATTTTTTGGGCAGTTTAATCACCCGTATGATGGCCTCCAACTGGGGACAAATGGCAATCTTGCAAGATGCTTGTCATTTCCACCTCCGGAACAAATCTCCTTATTATGTTATCAACACACAACCGGAATAGATAAGGCTCATCCCAGAAAAACTTACTTGCATCATGGAGGAATTTCTTTCTCTGGTGGAAATTCAGCTCTTTCAGCATCATATCACTCACTACATAATTTTCAAAATCAGTGTACCATGGCACCATATCAAGTGACGCAGATAGGACATGCTCATCTGAAAATGCGTCATCAATCTTTGGCTCATCTACTACTTTCTCTTCATTCTCAAGTCTGGAAAGATGGGTTGCCACTTGATTCTCACAACCCTTCCGGTCTTTGACTTCAAAGTCAAATTCCTGCAACAATAGTACCCATTGGATTAGTCGGAGCTTTGCATCCTTCTTTGCCATTAAATGCCTCAAAGCCGCATGATTTGTATGCACCACTACACATGTACCAAGTAGATATACCCTAAACTTTTCAAAAGCGTACACAACAGCCAACAAATCTTGCTATGTGATGGTGTAGTTCTTTTGTGCCCCATTCAATGCCTTGCTAGCATAGTAAATGGGGTGGAAAAGCTTGTCTTGCTTCTGTCCCAGTATAGCTCCGAGTGCAACACCACTTGCATCACACATTACCTTTAATGGTTTGGACCAATCCGGGGCAATTATAATAGGCGCATCCACCAACTTCTCTTTCAAATGCCTTCAAGCACTCATCATCAAATACAAACTTTGTTTCTTTTTCAAGCAATCTGCACAAAGGGTTAGCAATCTTAGAGAAGTCTTTAATAAATCTTCTGTAAAATCCTGCATGACCAAGAAAGCTCCTCACACCCTTTACAGAGATGGGTGGAGGTAGTTTCTCGATGACTTTGATCTTAGCCCTATCCACCTCTAGACCTCTCACCGATATTTTGTGACCCAACACAATGCCTTCCTTTACCATGAAATGGTTTCTCCCAGTTGAGAACAAGATTTGATTCTTCACACCTTTGTAATGCTTGACCCAGATTAGCCAAGAAATCCTCAAATGCATCACCCACCACAAAAAAATCATCCATGAAGACTTCCAATGTATCCTCAACCATATCAGAAAAAAAAGACATCATGCATCTTTGGAATGTTGCAGGGGTATTACACAGACCAAAGGGCATGCGTCTGAAAGCAAACATACCATAGGGACAGGTGAATGTGGTTTTCTCCTAATCTTCCAGGGTGATGGATATTTGGTTATACCCCGAATATCCATCCAAAAAATAGTACCACCCTGTCACGCCCCAAACCATGGGAAGCATGACCGACACTCGGAGCCCCAAAAGGCCGAGGGTGCCAAAATAGAGTGTATCTCTGTTGAACCTGCTGGGGGTCTGAGACCGACAAGGTCTCTAAGAATTACAATTTGAAACACTGCAAGCTCAATAGTAGTTAAGCAACTCAAGGCCGACAAGGCTATTATCATAGTAGATAGCTAATAACAAGGCCGACAAGGCCATACCCAACACTGATATACATATACACGTCTACAAGCCTCTAGGAGTAAGTAAAATATCTCATATCCAGGAGAGGGCCCTGGACTACCCATAAGTTGTACATATACATAACCTGGTCAAAATATAAGCTAGACCTCTGACTCGTCAGCTCCAGGAAGAATGGAGCTTACCAAAATGGCTGAACTCCGCAACTCCTACTGAAGAGGTCTATCTGGGTTTCTGTCTGGACCTGCAGGCATGAATGCAGCGCCCCCAAGCAATGGGGCGTCAGTACGACAATAATGTACTGGCATGTAAGGTAGAAGCATAAAAGCAAGTCGCAAGTAGTAAATCCGAACAAGATAAAATATGAAACTTGTAAACTGTAATTGGTAAGACTCGTTAAGCTCTTTCTCCTTTATTCTTTTTAGAACACAACACATGCCTTAACTCACGCTGCAACTCACTCTTTATAACCCACACTGAACCACAACAGCGCCTCGGCGCACCCTATATTTAATAGCCTAAATATGGCAGTAGCGCCTCGGCGCACACTATGTATATAATGGCCTCAATATGGCAGTAGCACCTCGGTGCACACTATGTGTATAATGGCCTCAATATGGCAGTAGCACCTCGGTGCACACTATGTATATAATAGCCTCAATATGGCAGTAGCACCTCGGTGCACACTAACACGCAAACCACACATAATAAGTGTATTACTAGATTGACCTTCAAAGCTATTCTTGTTATTTATGAAGGTTCATTTAGATAACTTCTTTAGCCTTGGCTTACTAGGTGTTGGAATCAACATACCAAACACATATAAATGGGGATTGACTTTCTAACTTTCCTTGTATACTTTCTAAAGCTTGATTAGAGATCACAATACAAAGAAGAAACTCGACAAAAGGATAACTTACGTTTCGTGCAAAAAGAATCGGATTTTTTATAAGAAGGCGACTTGAATCACCATAATGTATAAATTAGTTCCTTAAGACTTGTTGAGTTACCAAATCAGCTCTCTTACAACAAAATACTCAAATTCCTTCTTTCGGAGATTTAGAGTTCTATTTCTAGATTCATGCCGATAAGGAATAAAGAAGCCTTAACATACCTCGTTCTTTCCGAAGATTGCGCTTACCACAACTTGGACTTTCCTTTATTAAGTTAATCTACAACACAAGGGTATAATGAAGCTAATATTAGCTCTTAAACCTGCTGCAACATTCCCAAAATAGTAGCTAAACATTTTCCGGGCAGATTTACGTATTTTGCATTAATTAAAGGTGTATCGTCACACCTTTCTCCCCTATCCAATACACATCACAAACACACCAACCTACTGCCTCCAATAATACAAAACACATCAAACAGCCCCTACACAACTCACCATGTCGAAATACAATAGCAACACATTGAACCCACGGCTTCCGATCGCCGTCCCGTGAGTTCTTAACAACAATTCAACAACAAATGTCTATCCGAACTTCAATCCAAAAATATGATTATGGGCAGAGTACTTACCACACTTGAAGGGGTGTTTTTATCCTCTTTTTATGATGCTTTAAAAGCTTAAGTACCCCCTACACATACACCAACAAGAGAAGAAGAAATCTCTTAATTGTTACACAATTTCCATGTGTTAAATCATAAGAAAGGGGCTGCCATAGTTCATGTCTTTCTTACCATAGGATATCCTAGCTATATGTAGTAGATTAATACCAAGATAACAAGTTGTTTAACTCACCTTAAGCTTCAATTAATCTTGGTCTTCTTAGAACCCTAAAGGGAAAGAAGGGCTGCCAAAAAGGAAATGAGATAAGAGAGAATTTTCCAGCTTTTTGTGATGAACATTGATCAGCAAAAGCCCTATATAAAGGGACCTTTTTGGCCGACGTTTTTGAGTATATTTGGGCCAAAATGGGTCAAGAAACTTGGGCCAAAATTACCCTTTGCTTGGGCCTCAAAAGGGTTAAGTTTTGGGGCTGATTTTGGGCTTCTCTTGGGTCAAAATGTGGTCAATATTGGTGGCTAACTTTGGTAGTTGTTTGGGCCAGATTTGGTTGTGCTTTGATGGGCCAACTTTAAGCTTCATTTGGGCTACCATTAGGTCTAATAATCCATGGTGTTGCTGCCCGTAATCGGCCCTCGGAACTTAGTTCGTTAGCGTAGGTAGGTGATGCACCTACTTGTCACCTAAGAGCTTAGATAAGTCGAGCAAGTACCACACTTGTTTTATCTCATTTTCAAAACCCTCCTCCTTATAATTTAACTTAACACTTATATACATTTGACCATTTCAAATTCTAGGCCAAAGTACCCCTTCACAATCTCGAGCTCAAATACCTTCGTCGATATTTACTTAGTCACATAGGTTTTGAAAGGTACGGGGTGTTATACACCCCTTGCCAATTAATCTATTCAGCATCTGATTCATAAAGGGCATGGGGAAGTGATCTCGGAGAGTCCAGGAGTTGAGCCTCCGGTAATCCATACAGACTCGCCACTCCGTGAAAGGTCTTAATGGAATCAACTCATTTTTATCATTCGTTACCACCATCATCGCTCCCTTTTTGGGAACATATTAAACTGGGCTTACCCATTTACTATCAGAAATTGGGTAAACTACTCCAATATCGAGCCATTTGATGATTTCTTTCTTCACCACTTCTTGCATCGACAGATTCAGCCTTCGCTGATGCTCAGAGGTGGGAGTGCAATCTTTTTCTAACTGTATCTTGTTAGTACAAATACCTGGCAGGATGCCAATGATATCCGCAATGGTCCAGTCGATTGCTCTCTTGTACCTCTATAGTATGGACAATAAAGCTTCAACTTGTCTTTCCACAAGGTCTGCCGCAATGATCACAGGTAAGGTGTCATTATCACCCAAATATGCGTACCTTAGATGGATTGGCAACTCTTTTAACTCTAACACCAGTGCCTCTTCAATAGAAGACTTTGCGGGATGTGTCAGCAAGTTCTTCAAATCAAGATCCAATTTCTTTGGGGCGTAAGAGTATGACCCCATTCCAATAAGAGCATTAATAGTTTCTTCATAATCTTCGATGTCCTCACCATCGAAGTTAATCATAACTGTTGTCAAAGTCTCTACAACAAATCTCTCCTCAACAGATACTACCACATCAGATTCGGCAACAACATCAATAATCGAGACGACACTCATGTCACCCAGTTGCTTCATCAACTTGCACACGTTGAACTTCACCATTTCATCGTTCAATCTGAAAGTCAACTCGTTGCTCTCCATATACACTAATACTCTTCCAGTTTCCAAGAAGGGTCGTCCCAAAATAATGGGGACTTCAAAGTCCACTTCGCAATCCAAAATCACGAAGTCTGCCAAAAATATGAACTTTCCCACCTTCACAAGCACATCATATAAGATGCCCACCGATCGTTTAACCGATCTATCAGCCATCAACAATCTCATAGTCGTCAGCTTAGGGGCTCCTAAGCCCAACTGCTGGTAAATGGCTAACGACATCAAGTTTATGCTAGCCCCCAAGTCACAAAGAGCTTTTGCAAAATTAAACTCCCCGATGGTGCAAGGAATAGTGAAGGCACCCTGGTCTTCTTTCTTTTGGACTAGCAACCTTGATGAGATGGCGTTGCAATGGTGGAGGTTGTCTTCTAGTTCGAAACTTACCGACCTATTCTTTGTGATCAAGTCCTTCATGAACTTGGTATAACCGGGCATTTGTTCAAGCGCGTCAGAGGAATATTCACAGACATCTGCTTGAGCATAGTTATAAATTTGTGGAATTTCCCGTCTTCCACCTTTTTCTTGGTCCTATGAGGGAAAGGAGGAGGAAGCTTTGGCAATTGTTTTGGAAGTTTTTCAACTTCCTTGCACTTCTCCATGAGCACTTGAGTATCATCCTCTACCAAAATGGGTTTTTCATTATGTACACCCAGACCCTAATCGATCACCTTTTCATCATCAATGAACTCATCATCATCAATGAACTCATCATCATCAACTACATTATCTTTCTGCTTTTGAATTACCGGATGTGATTTTGGTAATGTTTTACCACTTCTCGTAGCGATTGCCATACAACTCCTGTCATTCCTCGGGTTTTGTATGGTGTCACTCGGCAATGTACCAGCTTTCCTTTGATTCAGAGACGCCGAGATTTGACTCATTTGTTGCTTTAACTGCTTGATTGAGGTGGAATGAGAATCCACCAACTGACTCATTGATGACATTTCAGACTTCATTTCCTTCACTCCGGAGTCAGTAGATTGTACCTTCAGCAACATCTTGGAAATCATATTCTCCAATTTGGA
The DNA here is from genome assembly GCA_003996215.1 of Jaltomata sinuosa. Classification (NCBI taxonomy): domain Eukaryota; kingdom Viridiplantae; phylum Streptophyta; class Magnoliopsida; order Solanales; family Solanaceae; genus Jaltomata; species Jaltomata sinuosa. The sequence continues at coordinate 55,205 of QJPP01001569.1, read as the reverse complement.
CGTCCATGTCTCATTTCTAGCTCTTTCCCTATTTCTAGGTGGTACGTACAACCCACCTCTATCATCTTTACTCTTCCAGTTCCCCTGATCATGATCTTTGTAGCCAGCTTTTTCATAATAGTTGTCCTTCTGATAGTTCCGACCTTGGTTTCCCTGGCCATTGGCCTGGAAACCCCCCAATTAATTGGCCTCCTCATCAAACTCAGACTTTGCTACTCTGATCTGGGAACCCACAACTTTCACTTTCTCCATACCTCCTGACAATAAATACTTTGTCAGTAGGTCCATTTGCGTTTTAAGATGGGCCATATCTTGGTCCTGCTCTTCCTCCTTCCTGCGCTGCTCTGCTGACATACCAACTGTATAAGTGCTAGCTTCTACCTCTGTATCCCGTGTATGCCAGGCCCTGTTGGTTTTGGTGAGCCAGTCCAAAATAGTTGTGGCCTCAATAAAGGTGAGACCCATAAATACTCCGCCTGCTGCGCTATCTAGCGTCGGCTTGGTAGAAAAATTCAATGCCCTGTAGAATGTCTGCATCAAGAAGTTGTCTATCAACTGGTGATTCGGGCATTGGGTCAACCTTTTCTTGAACTGCAGCCAAGTCTCATGTAGGGCCTCATGAGGTTGTTGCCTGAAATTGCTAATTTCGTCCCTCAATTGTATCATCCTAGAGGGAGTGAAGAACCTTTCTAGGAAAGCTCCTTTTAACTCTCCCTAGGTTATTATAGAATCGGGAGTTAGCTCTGTCAACCACATTATTGCCTCATCAGATAGAGACAATGGGAACAACCTAAGCCTGATAGCCGTCTGATTCACTCCCGGCAATTCAAATGACTTGCAGATATTCACAAAATTCATCAGGTGCCTATTTTCACCAGCCATACCACGAAACAACCCTCTCAAATTCAATAGCTGGATCATTGTGCTGGTAATGTTGAACTTGGCCCTGGGCACTAGTGAAGGAAGAACAAAGGTTCCCGTAGCACCAACTCCATCTAAGTCGATATCATCATCATCATCCAAAGCATATTGCCTTGGCTGCTGTCGACCTCTGCCCCTCTGTTGCTGCCTTTGATTCGCAGGGACTACATTTTCAACATGATCCGCAGCTCTACCATCACCCAGTGTAGCCTCGTCATCTATTGCAATATCATCCTCAATATCCTCAGCATGCAAGTGATGCCAAGCCTGCTGAGCCTTCTGAGCTGCAGTGAGCCTTGCTGCCTCCTGCTGTTGTGCATTCATATTTTGCCTTAACGTTCTTGCGAGCTCGGGGTCGTAGGGTAATATTGGTTCACCCGAGCGCCGGGTACTTGGCATGCACAACTCTATACCCTGTAACAAGCAAAAACAAAAAATAAAAGTAAGTCAGGAAAGTATGACTAAAAGTAAACCAAACACACCGGACTTAATAAACTACCGTATTCCCCGGCAACGGTGCCAAAATTTGATACCCCTAAATTATACCTCAATTAGGAAGCGTAAGCGGTCATTGTCAAATATTAAACCCAATCAAGGTTGGGGTCGATCCCACAGGGAATAAGGTACCAATTAAGTCGTTAGTAACTTAGTTGACTAATAATCAATAGTTTCCGGTAAGAGGGGGGTTTGTAGTAAATGTTCGTTGCTAGCTTCTTGAATATTTCACGTACCAAATGACAACTTTTATGATTAAAAATAAATATTAGAGATTAACTAGAGAAGTATTCACCATGGCTTTGTGAACAACCTTGGGTTGGAGTTTCAATGGATTCATTTCATTATACAACATGAAGTAATTGAATTCTTTCGTACATCTAATCATTTCACAACCACATAGACGTATTTTCCTTTCAATTCTTTTGAACTTTAAAAGATACAATTATACAATTCAATTTAATACTTCAAGTAGATTAATCTCGCTAAAGCATCAATCATTAGACGGGAGTTAGTAGTCCCAAATCCTTGTTGTTAATCTAATTTACCCGGTTTTAATCTCTTGATTAAAGCAAATCAAACCTAGGCTTGTTCTAATGTTTGCAACCATTACAATACAGTAAAAATGAAAGAATAACAACGTGTAAAGCATATAATCCGAACCCATTGTCACACGTAACCTAGATTAGAAATTTTTCCATGGATCCCACAACCCTAGTTGTGGGGAGTTTAGCTACTCATGGATAAAAATAAAATAAAAAAGCAATCACATTCATAGTAGAAGAGAATTTCTTACAATTATGTGAAAACTTACTTCAATTTCTTCAATAAAACTTGAGTGAAAATTCCCAAATGTAAGAACAATTAAAGTAATGTATGTTTGTTGTTTTTGCACTGAGAAGAATTCAAAAATACGCTCAAAACAAAGTGTTGGAAAAATACCCTAAGTGTCCTATTTATAGGTAATTCCAAAATAAATTCGGATTTGTCCAAAAAAGGAAAATCGTGTCCCAGGAACGGTTTGCACAACGGTTCATTTTCAAGGAAAATGGACCATTTGTTTGGCCATTTTAACCTTCATCAATTACCCAGCTTATGTTTCTGACAACGGTTGGAGAAACGGACCGTTTCTCTTGAGAACGGTCCATTCTCTTGACCATTTTTAACTTGTACAAATGTAGCAACTTCTGTTTCTTGGAATGGACAGGGGAACGGTCTGTTTCTATGAAAATGGTATGTTTCTCCTGTCGTTTTAGCCTTACTTTTCCGTCGGCTTCTGTCTCAACTAGCAACGAACAGGAAAAACACCTTGTTTTCGGGCCCAAATGAGTTCTCTTGTTGCATTAAGCCAATTGTTCCTGAAACACACATAAACACATGAATTTCACAATATTTTGCTTGAAAACTAGCGTCTATTCTTTGGTTAAAGGCGTAAAATGTGTTGTAAAATACCAGCACATCAGTTGCTTTGCAATTGGTGCTCATACTACACTCTGTATCTTTTGGTGCAGATCCTAGTGTGGGACATCGCCGCTAGATCGCTGTGAGTCATGCTTGGAGATTTTGGACTATCCAGACTGAGGGTGAGCACTTGGAGACCGGAGCTTATCTTTTAGTTTATCTTTTGCTTTATGTACTCTATTACTACTCAGAAATATTTGTATGCATATTATTTTGGATGCTTCGTACTCCTTATATGTAGTTCTGGATCTATACTATGCTATCAGGTTTGGGGTTTGGTTTTGCTTTCGCATATGTATGTATATATTCCTGTTATCTATTTTCTTCATCTTGTTCCATTGCTTCTGCTTATTAAATTGTTCTTCCACTTAGATTATTAGATAGTAGCCCATTACTGACCATTCCGGGCTACAAGGATTGGTTCGCCTACTGGGGGATTGTAGGTGCCATCATGATCGAGAAATCGGGTTGTGACAATAAGACACAACGATATCTAAAACGGAATAGTGTGCAATATCACCTAAGATTTGGCAGTCCAAGGGTAATTCATAAGTCGCAATTATATTCGAAATCAGATAAAAGTGCAAGACTAACAAAAAATTGACAGTTCAAGGGTTATCTATAAGCCACGACATATCCACATTGATATTATGCAGGACTACCTAATGATTAACAATTCAAGGGAAATTTGTAAGTCACATTACATCCAAAATTGGAAGGATTACCTGAAAGACTGGGAATTCAAAAGGTTATCTGTAAGCCACCTCTATCCAAAGTCTGATGATGTGCAAGATTACTCGGAAGCTGACAATTTGAGGGATATATGCAAGCCTCCTCTATCCAAAGTTGGATGATGTGTGAGATTAACTAATGCTTGACAATTTAAGGTACATCCATAAGTTGCGTCAATATAAATGATACGCAAGACTTACCCAAAGTCATACACAAAGATTGTCCCTGATAGCTAAGAAGGCTACCATATTAGAGACTATTACAAGCGGTTACAATGACTATCTTATTCAATGACCAAGAAGGTCATTACATCCAAGGAATCATCACATTTGATGGTCAAGAAGGTCATCATATTCAACCAATCGGTGTGTTCAACCACCACGAAGGCAATCCTACTTAACAGTCAAGAGGGCTGTCATGTCAACATCATCATGGAAATTTTCATGACATCGACATGTACAAAAATTAGGTAGAGAGATTATCCCTTTGTTGAATTACTTCACTACTAACAATCTTGTTTTAAGATGTTGCCGAGAGCATCCAAAAGGATGAAAATCTTGAACCAGAATCACAGGTGTAGACTAAGCTAAGAGGGCATCGCACAACATGAATTTTACTCCTAAAAGATCGAGACATAGTCCAAGAAGGAGGTATGACAAAGAAACTATCCCTCCCTAATGGAATTATATTATCACTAACCATCTTGTTTTGAGATATTTTTGAGAGCATCCGAGAGGATGAAATTCTCAAAACAAAATCACAGGTGTGGACGACTCCAAAAAAGATGCAGCACAACATGAAACTTTTTCTTAGCAGTAAACTGGATGTAGTCTAGAAAAGAATGTCAAACTTTCAGGACGCAAGTTGAGAATTGACTTCCGCTTTAATCAAACCACACCCCTATCAAAAGGCATGTGGGAATTCATTTATTTTCTAGTGTCAGTTTCGAATCTAGAGTATTTTTGAACTCACTTTGGGAGAAACTTTCCTTCTCTTAAAATCCGGGTGACGATACTCCTAGAGCTTCGGAAATTATGTCCAGGTAAATTCTTACCTATGCATGTGAAGAACTCCACATTCATGGTTGAGAAGTTGCAAGCCTTTTTTCTGTAACTCAATTACTTGTCACTCATCCAAAACCAAAGGTGGTCTTAAATATAAATATTACATTTTCTACCGATTGAGTCAAACTACAAGTAGCCTGATTCCTTGAGCCCTGGGATATGTAGGCGGGCTCTATGTTGAAAACTCGATTGTTCTCTAAACTCTCCCCAATCCTCTTACTCTCCAACTTTTCGATCTCTCCATCATCTGAAGCTGGAATAGCTTGTGGAATTCCTTGAAAATCGTAAGTAAAATCAATCGTCTTGAACTACAAGTGGTCTGAATTCTCATGTAACCTGAGATATATAGGAAATCTAATACCAGGGTTTGGCCATAATGCCTTGAAAATTCATGCTAAAACCAACCGCGTCCAAGAGATGAATTTGTGGTTGGACAAAATTGGGAACATCAATTTCATTTGCCCAGGGTTCCTTGCATCCACCCTACCCAAAAGGAGGGGCAGTTGTTGACACCCAATTTTTACCCTCCACATTACAAATTAATCTTGAGCCTTTTTCAAATTTTAAACAATTTTTGAAATAATTATTTTGTAAAAAGGGTAAAATATTCTCCAAATCAGCTTTATAAAAGTTTTGAGTAAGAATTTATATTTTTCATATTTAATTATGTAAAATTTATATAAGTTTACTTAAGAAACCATTTTAAAATTTAATTTCATGAGAAAATCCTTTTAAAATTGGAAATGCTTAATCTCCTCCAAATTGATTTTAAAATTGAAGATTAATTGAATAATTAATTTCATAATTTTTAATAAGAAATAATTATGCTTTAAACATAAATAACTATTTCAAATTGTTTAAATTGAATAAGCTCAAGAATTGATTTTAATTAATTCATCTCTATTTCAATTCTAGCCTAATTTCTTAAATTATTTCAATTATAGCCGAACTATGACTAAATTGGTTATCCCTTAAATTCAAAGTAGCCACATTTTGCAAAATATGGTCAGATTCTAAACAACCCTCACACCTCTTTGTCATCATCCGAATTTGGGCTCAAACAATTCCAATAACCCGCCTAGCCCACCCTTATTTCGCCTGACCCGGTCCAGCGCACCTCAATACGCCTTATACTCTTCTCTGTTCTTTCACTCTAACAACAGATGCTACCACATAACCCTTATACTCCTCTCTCTCTCTCTCTCTTCGCCTCTTCTACAGACAACAACAATAACACCAGATCAACCCTCCATTAAACAGTACTCAAACGACAACCATAACTCCACCAAACAACTCCAATTGACCCCAAATCTCTATGAAATCATCATTCCTCATCTATTTCCCCTTCATCTCTATTTTCCAGTATGAATCAATAAGCTGACTAGTTCTAGAAGAACTAGAACATCACAGATGGCACCTCAGCATTTCAACCCTGAATTCGTGGCGGATACCCCTTTAAATCAGCGGCTGATGATCGATTTTGTACTGGATGAGTACATATGTGTTCAATCAAGAGGGTTTTTGTTTTTGAATTTAAATTTCCCCAAGTTCTTAACCAAATTTCTACTCGCTTTCCCCCTCAATTCCATCTGTTGGAACCCTAGGAGTCTCCTATATAAACCCCCCTTTACTCATTGATTAGGGGTGAGTTTTTGGGTAGCAAAAATCTTGGAGAGTCCTTTTCTCTAATTTTTGGAGAAACCTAAGAATTCAAGCTGAAACAAAGTGAAAAACATACTGGTTTTTACTAAATTTCTCGAGGATTTCATGCTTCTCCTTGTTTCCGTTTAGAAGCTAACAACATTAGTTCGTCAAAAAGTCGCTAAAAATCTCAATTCATCATTCCAACTTTGCTGCTCGAAAAAAGATAAATGTCTCATTCTTTTAATTTTATTTTTGTTTTTCAGTTCTCATGGTGATTAGCTGACTATAAGAGATTTGAATGTGTTGAGTATTGTTTTGAGTTAATAATCAAACCTTGTTATCAGTAGATTAGTTGTTGTGATCTTGTTATGTTAAGAGTTGGTGTCGGTCTGGTGCTTGAGTTTTGTTCTGGGTGTTTTAGCCAAGAGGGGATGGATTGAGTATTGGGGAATGATTGAGCTCGAGGAAGACCTTGAACCAACTGGTTTGGGCTCTCCTAGGTGCTCTTAAAGACCTGATACTCTTCATCCTTGTCTCATGATATTAGACTGCCTAAGGAAGTGTTTTGGAAAATGATGTTTGTTCTCCTTAGTTTCAAGTGTCCAGCGTCTATCCCTATTTCTCGTGTCTTATTTATTGCTCATGAAATATTGCTTACTACTATTTTTCCTCTGGTCTGCCTGTGTCCCTTCGTCTATTGAACAAAGGAGTGGAATCTCCACTAGGCCATTTACACTTCATGAAGTTCATCTGTTGCTCTGAATAATTAAACAACCTCTAGGATTTTAATCAAACTTCTCTACATTTCCTTTTCTGAAGTCTAGGAAAGGGAGAAATGAGTCTGATTTTTCTTTAAGACTGCTCTTTACTGTCTTTATGGTTAAGCCTAATAATCAAATAATTTTATTAATCAAAGTGATGGGAAAGTAAATGTTGATCCTGTTTTATGTGTTTGTTCTTGCCACCTCTTTCTCAGTTGTATAATCTGGTCGTGTTAATATGCTAAAGCTTAGAAATTTGTTGGAGTATTGATTTTCATTTGATTCTAGCTTGTAATCACCTTTATCTATTCTTTTCATGTGAAATAATATCTGTAAAGATGCCATTTGAGATGACTTTCTAATTATTCTCAACAGATGGGACTTTAGGATAAAATGAAACCTCTCAATGGTCTATTTTAGTCTGTAAAGTTCATTCATATATATTTGAGTTCTTATTCGATCTTCTTATACCATTTATGGTCTAAAAAGGGAGTAGATGCCTCAGTTCCTCTTGGGCGTTACTTTTTAGTTCTTCCTAGGGAAAGAAACTAAGTGAAAAGGGCTGATCCACTTAGCTTATGGTGAAGTAACATGCTCTTGAATTTATCCTTGTAAGTTTATATAATTTAATATCCCGGTAGACTATTTTATCCTTCACTTGAAATACTCTCTTCTTTGGTATTTCGTATATGAATTTGTATCACAAGATCTGTGATGTTAAAGTAATGGAAGGATATTGATAGTCTCGAAAGCGCTTTAACCTGTTAGCTTTTGTACTAAATTCATCTCCTTCTTTGATAATTAGTATGGTATTATTCATGTAAATCCCTTTTTATTTATTTTTATAAAAGTTGCTGATCAACACTCCATCGGGATATAGTTGTTCAAATGTTTGTGTTAGGCTAGATTATTCATGAGATATTTGAGTGCTTGTATCAAAATAGCTTTTTTTAACACGTTGAATAGCTTTATGGGAATTGTATGAGTGTTCCTCATTGGTCGTGATTCAGCCCTTTATAAATTTGATTGTTTAATTCATGTGTTCTTTAAAATTTCGAAGACTTCTATGTTTTAATCAATGGATACTAATCCTTATCTCCTCTTTGATGCATAACACCAACTCGAGTCCACTTTGGACTCCCTTCCTTGAATCTTTGTTGGGCTAAGCCCAACTTCCTTGAGTCAAGCCTCAGCCACGTCCTAAATTGGGACTGATATGCAAATATATACAGCAGTATATAATTTCGGGAAGCTAGTTTACAAGTCTAAGAAAGAGAAAATATGCAGAAAGGAGGCACATATACAAGTCGCAAACATTGATATACAACATATATACTCTAAAATAGGGAGAAGAAACTGTTGATATACAACTGATATATGGGGCAAAAATGGATCAAGTCCATGATGTTGTGACCAAAAAATTGGACGGAATTCGATGGGCTTGAAAGCCCAGTTCTTAAACCTTTCCTCTTTATTTATTTGTATTAATTAATTGTATTAACTAACTCTTTTAATTAATCTAAATAAATTCCCGAGAGTTGCTGCTTGGATTTTATCTTTACATTTACGTATCTCATTTACTTGAGTCTATTTTTAAACAATAAAAAATGAACCTTTGTCAAATGCCTTTAAAGAATAAAAGATGGACTTTCCATGGACATGAAAAAAAATATTATTTTCTACGAATATCCATTTTCGTAGGATTAGTTTGAAGTAATTTCCTAATTTATTCAAGTTAATGTCTTCTTCTAATGCTTTTTATTACTTTTAATTTTTGTAGAATAAAATCATCCTCTTTCAAACTCTTTTCCTCAAAAATCGCTTTAGTTATTAATAAAATAAGCTTTTTCAGGAATCCTTGTGTGATGACCCTTCCGGTCATCTTCGCGTTTATGCATTCATTGTACTGTTAAAGCTTACCTATAGTGAACCCAAGTCATTTATGGCTTGCTGGACCAGTAGTTCAGTGTCCTGGTCGTTCGTTTGGCCGTTTTGGCCGTTTGCCTGTTTTAGAGATTTAACTTAGAATATCATTGACTTTAGTCAACATTCTTAGCTAACGTGCTCATAATTGAATTTTGACAGTTCTTTTAGCTCCGAAGCGTTGAATTTGTTCTAGTTGGACCTTCAGTTGAGGCCTGAGAACTTCTGGTGTCAGTTTTGTTTGGTTCTCTCAAGATTCAGGCCATTTGGAGTTGAAAGTGTAACTTTGGCTAGCTTTCGATGATTAGAGCATCAGATTTGAAATCCAAAAATTCCATTCGCTCTAGAATGTTGAGTTTGGGTTAGGTAGTTGGTTGGTTCGGGTTTCGGGTGAGCCGAGCTTATTTTGGGTGTTTGGTTGCGTGTTGGTTAGTGTTGACTTGGGTCAACATTTCTCTGAAACGACCTCATATGGAAGTTTCGTCGATTCTGTTAAGTCCGGAATGTCGTTTCCATTCTGATAGCATTATTGGTTTTTGAATATCAATTTCTGATTGTGCCCAAAATTCCCCGTTGAGTTTTTGGAAGTTGTAGACTTTTATTGTTGCAGATGCAGACCTCAGGCATTAATTGCGATCGCGAGCCTCGTCCCTCACAATCGCGATGAATCACCTAGACTCCTATTCTTCATGATCGCGTGATTTCCTGTAGCGATCGCGATGTAGTCCCTTCCCCTTTGTTCATTGCGATCGCGATGGTCTAGCCAGCGTGGACCTCGCGACTGCAGGGGGTCCCTTCGCAATCGCGATGAAGGACCCCTAGTTGTATAAAACTTTTTCATTTCTATTTCCAGCCATTCTCTCTCATGTTTCTCGATCTCCAACTTGCCCTAACCCTTTCTAATCTGCTCAAACCAGTACACCCTTGAAGAATTCCCGTACATCGATAAATTGATGTTCCGTTGGTGTTTTGGTAAGTTTTCCCTCTTCTCCTTAGTTGTCTTCTCAATCTCCCTTGTTGTGAATCCTTGGAGCTTAAAATTTGGTTGTAGATTCTGTCCGGGAGAGGTGCATGCTTGGCAGGCTCGCCCTTATCCACATTTTTGGCTTGATTCTTCCATTTGGGTAGGTGATTCTTGCCAATTTCCGATTCTTCTTTTCGAAAATTCCATTGTTGGGTTCCTAGCATTAGGGGCTATTTTAGCTCGAATGTGTAGCTCAATTTCCTTATTTTCTCGGGCATGTACTCCCTTGGTCATTGTGATCATAATGTGAGTTTTCATTTTCGGTTTTGGGTTGTAAGCCCCATGGGCCCACTTTTGACCCAGATTTCGACCCAGCTACAATTGTGGTGATATGGGTATCGTTAGACTTATTTTAACGTATTACTTATGTCTGTGATAGTTTGATTATCATTCGGGATCTCTCGGAGCGATTCGGGCTTGGACATTGTTGTTCGGGTAGCTTATCATTGGACGACAGGTAGGTTACTGTCTAAACTCACTAGACTTAGCATATATCGGATAAAATTGTACTAGCTGGAATCCTTGGGTTGGGTTATTAGGTTGGTACCACAGACCCTGACCGCTTTTCCGCGATTCGCCCCCATTTCTTTCCTCTGTTGTATGTAGTATTCTTAGTAGTTGATGTTTTCACCCTTATGGCCCTGGTGGCCTTGTTTTGAGTCTGGAACATAGACGGTGTGTTATTAGGGGGTGCCTGTGAGTCCCGAGCATCATTATCATTATATTATAATGGCTATCTGTGTTGTAGAGAGATTGGAGCCTGGGTAGGGCCGATAGGTTAATTGTGGGCTGGGGGCCACTATTGTGATTGTGTATGCCATTCATCATGCATATTGATGGAGGGTATTTCTTCTTGATTTTTACTATGGTTTTGGCTTCGGGCCTACTGGGACTGATTTTCTAAACATTGCATGGCCTGCGGGGCCCATTTTTGATAAAAATGATCTAAAAAGGGTTTGGTAATGTTTTAATGGGTCTTCTTGGGGTAAGGAAGTTTTAAAGGATATTTTATCACTAGATCCACTTATAATAGACTGGACGGGGTCGAGCGCTAGACTTATTTCACTACAACTTTTGGGGTGATGCTAGACTAGGTGGGGCCGCATACTAGAACTATTGGACTTACTGTCTAGACCTAGATAAATTCCAGGAAGCCTTACTTGGGGATTGTTTTGAGATTGCAGGGCATTTAATATGTTGTTCTGGGGACTCCATGAACCTTGTCATTCCGGACCAGAGGCTGCGAGCTGCGGGTGCTGGAGGAGGGGTATACAGTGTGGTAGCGGTATACGGGTTTGACCTTCCATGGATCCTATCTTCTGGGCCTTGTAGGTCACTGATAGCGGGTAACATACAGTACTACTATAACTTTTGACTTAGCATGGAATCATATCATTCATCTGTGTGAGGTACCACCCTTGTTTGATGTTTGTTGATTATACGCTCCGATAGTGTGGGATGCCGAAGGATTTGTTTTCACTTGATTGTGTTCCTCGGTTTTATGGGCGGCCAGGGTACTGTAGGTAGACTTTTGTTACCTTATCATGATATTTCCTGTCGCGGTTATTATTTTGAGATTTTATATTGCAACGTTGTTAGTTCTGGTTTTGAGATTGATATGATTAGTTTGGATATTAATTCCTGTTTTCTGAGCATGTCTATCTTTACTCTTATCTCCCATTCCTTATACTTGAGGTTACTGGTATATCGTCCACTTTTTAAACTTATTATGCATATACTATTATTGCAAGGATCCCAGGTGCGTCATTTCTTACTTTCACTTGTGCCTGTTGTGTATATATTCTACTTGTTGGCCTTACATGCTGTTTCTATTGTCTTCCCTCTGGGATAGTTCCTATGTGACTTTTTCGTAGCATTTTGTGACTACTTGTCTTTCTACTCTGTCTGTTACTACGCATTTATCTTATATATGCCTAGTCAGCATATGATACCTATTGGGTACCTTATGCTTCGCATTTGGTGCTCATACTACACTTTGTATCTTCTGGTACAGATCCTAGTGTGAGCCGTCGCTGCTAGCTCATGGGAGACTCCTGCTTTGGAGCTTTTGGACTGTCCCGGACTGAGGGTGAGCTCTTATTTGATCAGAGCTTGACTTTAGTTTATCTTTTGTATATATTGTACTCTCGTAGTTTGGAGACATGATGTTTAAGTTATTTTAGACCCTTGTACTCCATATGTAGATCCAGCTCTTATACACTATGATACCAGGTTTTGGGGTTTGGTATAGCTTCCGCATTGTTTATATATTACTCATGTTATCTATTTTCTTCATCTTGTTCCCTTGCTTCCGCTTATTAAATTGTTCTTCCATTTTAGTTGATAGAATGTGGCTCATTACTATCCGTTCTGGGCTATGGGGATTGGTTCACCTACTAGGGGGTTGTAGGTGCCATCATGACTGATAAATCGAGTCGTGACAGCTTGGTATCAGCGCTCTAGGTTCACCGGTGTCATCGGTTTAGGAGCCAATGTCTAGTAGAGTCTTGCAGATCAGGGCGGAGACGTCCGTACTCAATATTCGGGAGGCTATAGTGACATCTTAGGAAAAATTGGACTTTTCATATTTTTATCTCGTGCTTAGTATACTTGAAAGTTTCTAGAAATCTCACTTATTCTGGTTCACTCTTTCGTAGATAGTTCATATGAGATCTTTAGCTTCTGGCGGAGGAGAGCCTCTTACCCCTGTGCCTCCGACCCCAGCTAGGGGTCAGGGTGGTAGCAAGGATAGAGGTAGGGGTCGTGGATTCCCCAGAGCAGCGGCACCTGCTAGAGCTGCTAGAGTTGAGGTAGACCCCGAGTATGACTATGAGCCCGAGTTTATTCCTGAGCAGCAGGACCCGAGGACAACCCAGGTACCACCAGCTCCAGTGCGAGTTCCAGCATAAGTTTTTGTGCCAGCTTCAGCCCCAACTCAGTCCTCAGATATTAGGGGTTTACTCGTTCAGCTTCTAGGTATGATTGGGGAGAGAAATTCTGAGGTAGCACCTACTTTCGCTCAGGGGGCATCCCTGGGTGTTCAGAGTACAGGAGCACATCCTTCCACTGCGACTCCCCGTGTCGAGGTTATTCCAATTCCTTCTGTTGCACAGCCTCTTGCTCCTATCCCAGCTATGATATATGGGGAGCAGAAGGCATTGGGTAGGTTATTGAGATTGGAACCATCGAGATTTTCAGGTACTCCCGATCAGGACCCACATGACTTCATTAGTACCTGTGAGGAGATATTACACCATCTAGGATTGCTAGAAACTTACGTAGTGGGATATACTAGATATCAGCTGGAGGGTCCAGCGAAGTTATGGTGGAGGGCTCAGGTTTCTTACAGACCTTCTAAATCACCTTAGTTGACTTGGTCCGAGTTCTATGAGGCCTTTATGGCAAAGTTCTTGCCACAGAGTGACAGGGAACGTCAGAGGGAGGAGTTCACTAGACTTGCCTAGGATTCTATGACTGTATCAGAGTACGAGACCCATTTCCATCAGCTTGCTCTATTTGGTGCCATGATTATGCCTACTGAGGCTGACAGGGTCTGTAGGTTTGTTTGGGGACTACAGAGAGAGTTTAGAGAGCCTACAGAGATATTGGTATCTAGTGTCGGTCTTTCTAGGCTATCACAGACTATGCCCGTACTGTAGAGGATTTGCATTGTCATGACACATGTTCCAAAGATAAAAGGCCTCGACATCAGGGTGGATATAGTGGTTCCAGACATGGTGGTAGAGGTTCAGGCCAATGGGGTCAGGGTTATCAGCCACAACAGCATCAGGGTCAGACCAGTCGACTAGTTCAGGCATCATTTCAAGCTTCTGGTTCTCAGTTTGAGCAGGGTCAGAGCAGTCAGCGTGGTCACAATGGTCAGTCTACAAGAGGTACTACTTCTGGGGCATCAGGACGAGGTGGCCACATAGGTTCAGCGGGTTCATCTCGACATGGTGGGTCATCAGGGCTGGGTTATGAGTGTGGAGTCAGCGGTCATTTTGCAAGAGATTTCCTCCAGTGGGGTTCAGCCTGCTATGAGTGCAAAGTTAGTGGCCATTTTGCTAGAGATTGCCCCTAGCAGGGTACAGTTCAGCCAATCGCTCCGCCAGCTCAGCCTATTCACTCTGTTGAGCCACCGGCTTGAGGAGGTAGTGGTCAGGGTAAAAGTGGTGCTTTATGTGGCAGAGCAAGTGGTAGGGATGGCGGTCAGGCAGGTGGAGGTCATCGTCAGTTCTATACGGTCCCTGGGAGATCAGAGGTAGAGGCCTCGGATGCTGTGATTACATGTATGATTTATGTGTGACATTAGTCTGCTATAGCTTTATTTTATCCTGGATCCACTTGTTCATATGTATTTGCCTACTTTCTGCCTTGTTTGGGGTTTGCTAGTAAGACATTATCTGTTCCTATTTCTGTTTTGACCCCGGTAGGAGATCCTTTAGTAGTGGATCAGATTGTAAGATCCTGTGTGATATCTGTTTGTGATTTAGAGACTTGGGGTGATTTTATGATACTCAATATGTTAGATTTTGATGTGATACTGGGCATGGACTGGTTATCCCCTCACCGTGCAGTTTTGGATTGTTATGCAAAGACCATTACCATAGCCGTGCCCGGTGTATCCCAGGTTGTGTGGCAGGTTTTTGTTAGCCATGCACCGTCTGGGATCATCTATTGTCTACTTGCTAGAAAGTTGATCTCTCACAGGTGTTTAGCTTATCTGGCATATGTCCGGGATGCTAGTGCTGACCCTTCATCTCCTGAGTCTATTCTTGTGGTTAGAAACTTCCTAGATATGTTCCCTACCGACCTGCCAGGCCTTCCACCTAAGAGATATGTTGATTTTGCCATTGAGTTAGAGACGGTCACCAGGCCTATTTCTATTCCTCCGTAATGTATGGCTCCTGCTGAGTTGAGAGAGCTTAAGGAGCAGCTCCAAGATTTGTTATCTAAGGGGTTCATTAGACCGAGTGTGTCACCTTGGGGTGCTCCTGTTCTCTTCGTAAAGAAGAAGGATGGGTCGATGCGGATGTTTATTAACTATCGATAGTTAAATAAGGTGACAGTGAAGAATAGGTATCTGATGCCGAGGATTGATGACTTGTTTGATCAGCTCTAGGGTTCAATCGTGTTTTCAAAGATTGATTTGAGGTCTGGCTACCATCAATTGAGGATTAGGGCGGAGGACATCCCTAAGACAGCATTCAGGACACGTTATGGCCATTATGAGATTCTGGTGATGTCTTTTGGGTTGACCAATGCCCCCACAACCTTCATGGACTTGATGCATAGGGTTCTTAGCCCATACTTAGATATGTTCATGATAGTCTTCATTACTGACATTCTGGTATACTCGAGGAGTAGAGATGAGCATGAGCAGTACTTGAGGACTGTACTTCAGACTTTGAGAGATCATCGGCTTTATGCCAAGTTCTCAAAGTGCAAGTTTTGTCTTAAGTCAGTTGCATTCCTATTACACGTGGTGTCTAAGGATTGGATTAGAGTTCATCCGGGTAAGATTTCTGCACTTCGTGACTTGCCTAGACCTACTACTCCTACCGAGGTTTGCAATTTTATTGGTTTAGTTGGGTACTATAGGAGGTTCATTCAAAGATTTTCTTCTATAGCAGCACCATTGACTATGCTGACTAGGAAGGATGTCCCATTTTAGTGGTCAGATCAGTGCGAGAATAGCATCCATAGGCTTAAGGCCTTATTGACTTCAGCGCCAGTTTTGACTTTTCCGGTTGAGGGTCAGAGTTTCTTTGTGTATTGTGATGCTTCAGGGGTTTTTCTTGGTTGTATCTTGATGCAGCAGGGTCAAGTTATAGTATATTCATTGAGACAGCTGAAGGTTCATGAGCGCAACTACCCCACTCATGACTTAGAGTTGGCGGCGATAGACTTTGCACTAAAGATCTAGAGGCACAACTTATATGGAGTTCACTGTGAGATATTCATTGATTACTGTAGTCGTCTGTACATTATGAGTCAGCGAGAGCTGAACTCGAGGAAAAGGAGATGGATTGAGCTACTGAAGGACTACGATTTCACTATTCTATACTATTTGGGCAATTCTATACTATCTGGGCAAGGCAAATATGGTAGCTGATGCCTTGAGTTAGAAGGTGGTGAGTATGGGCAGCCTAGCTTCACTTCCAGTTTTGGAGCGACCAATGGCCTTGGACATCCTGTCCTTGGCAAACTGATTGGTTAGGGTTGACTTATCAGATCCCAACAGAGTTCTTGCAAGTGTTGAGGTCCGTTCTACTCTAGTTGATCAGATTTAGAGCCGACAGTTTGAGGATCAGAGTTTGTGTGACCTTCATAATCAATTAGTTCAGGGTAAGGCCAGTCGCGCTACTTTGGGTTCAGATGGTATTATGAGGTTTGATGGTCGACTTTGTGTTCTGAGGGTTGGTAATTTAATTCAGTTAATACTTCGTGAGGCACATAGTTCTAGATACACCATTCATCCTAGTGTGGTGAAGATGTATAAAGATTTGAGGCAGCTTTAATAGTGGTGTGGTATGAAGCAGGAGGTAGCAGAGTTTGTATCTCGGTGCTTGAACTGTCAGCAAGTGCAGTTCAAGCACATGAGACTGGGTGGCTTGATGCAGCGACTTCCCATTCCTGAGTGGAAGTGGGAAGGTATTACTATGGACTTAGTTATTGGTTTGCCTCGTACTTCTCATGGGTTTGATTCCATATGGGTGATTGTGGATCGGCTGACTAAGTTGGCCCACTTTTTGCCGGTTCAGACTTCCTATAGTGTAGAGAGGTTAGCCCAGATCTACCTTCGTGAGATTGTTTAGTTGCATGGGGTCCTAACTTTTATCATTTCAGACTGCATCACTCAGTTCACATCTCAGTTCTGGAGGGCTATTCAACTGGATTTGGGTACAGAGGTTCAGCTTAGTACTTCTTTCCACCCTCAGACAGATGGCCAGTCCAAAAGGACTATTCAGGTCCTGGAGGACATGCTTCAAGCCTGCATTCTTGACTTTGGAGGTTCATGGGATTGGTTTATGCCATTGGCCGAGTTTGCTTATAATAATAGCTTTCATTTGAGCATCGACATGGCACCTTTTGAGGCCTTGTATGGTAGGCATTGCAGATAGCCAATTGGTTGGCTTGATGGTTTAGAGTCCAGACCGCAGAGTACAGGCTTGCTTATAGATTCCTTAGACCGAGTCCATTTGATTCAGGATACACTTAGAGAAGCCTAGAGTAGGCAGAAGAGCTACGCTGATTATTGACTTTGTGCCTTGAATTTCAGTGTTGGCGACTTGGTTTTCCTTTGAGTATCGCCCGTGAAGGGCGTGATGAGATTCTAGCGATGGGGCAAGCTTATCCCCAGGTTTATTAGACCATTTGAGATTCTGTAGGGGGTTGGTAATGTTACTTACATGTTAGCTTTGCCTCTGATGTTTTCAGCTGTTCATCCAATTTTTCATGTCTCGATGTTGCGCCAGTATGTGACAGATGAGTCCCATGTGTTGCATTGGTATTTAGTTCAGTTAGAAGAGAGTTTATCATTAGTGGAGGTGCTGATAGCTATTCTCGCCAAAGATATCAGGAGATTGAGATCTTGGGAGATTTTGGTTGTGAAAGTTCAGTGGAGGCATCATCCGATTGAGGAGGCTACTTGGTAAACTGAGAGTGAGTTGTGTGATCAGTATCCGCAGTTGTTCAATCCTTCAGGTACTCCCTTCTTCTTGACTTTTGAGGACAAAAGTCTTTTTAGTAATGGATGTTGTGATGGCCCTTCCGGTCATCTTTGCATTTACGCATTCATTGTACTATTAGAGCTTAGTTGTAGTGGCTCTAAGTCAATTATGGCTTGCTGGGACCGGTAGTTTGGTGCCCTGGTCATTCATTTGGTCGTTTTGGCCATTTGCCTGTTTTAAAGTTTTAACATAGAATATCGTTGACTTTCGCCAACATCCTTAGCTAACATTCTCATAATTGAATTCTGACAGTTACGTTAGCTCCGGAGCTTTGAGTTTGGTCTACTTGGACCTTCAGTTGAGGCCTGAGAATTTTTGGTGTGGCTTTTGTGTGGTTTTCTCTATTTCAGTCCATTTGGAGTTGAAAGTGTAACTTTAGGTAGCTTTCAATGATTGGAGCGTCAGATTTGAAATACGATGATTCCATCATCTCTGTAATGTTGAGTTTGGGTTAGGTAGTCGATTGATTTTCGGGTGAGTCGGGCTCATTTCGAGTGTTTGGTTGCGTGTTGGTTAGTGTTTACTTGGGTCAAAATTTCTCCAAAATGACCTCTTATGGAAGTTTCGTCGATTCCATTGAGTTTGGAACATCATTTCCACTCTGTCAGCATTATTGGTTTTCGAATATCAATTTTTTATTGTGCCCAGAATGCCCCGTCGAGTTTTGGAAAGTTAGAGATTTTTGATGTTGCAGGTGCAGGCCTCAGGCCTTAATCACGATCGCGAGCCTCATCCCTCATGACCACGATGAAGAACTTTGACTCGTGGTCTTCGTGATTGCCTGTCGCGATCGCCATGAAGTCCCTTCCCCTTTGTTCATCGCGACCGCGTGGCTAGCCTTCACGATCGCGATGAAGGACCCCTGTCAGAATAAAACATTTTCATTTCATATTTCCAGCCATTCTCTCTCATTTTTCTCCATCTCTAACTTGCCCTAACCCTTTCTAATCTGCTCAAACCAGTACACCCTTGAAGAATTCCCGTACCCTCGATAAATTCGTGTTCCGTTGGTGTTTTGGTAAGTTTTCTCTCTTCTCCTTAGTTGTCTTCTCCAATTATCTAAATCTCCATTGTTGTGAATCCTTGGAGCTCAAAATTTAGTTGTAGATTTTGCCCGGGAGAAGTTCATTCTTGGCAGGCTCTCCTTTATCCACATTCTTGGCTTGATTCTTCCATTTGGGTAGGTGATTCTAGCCAATTTCTGATTTTTCTTTCCGAAAATTCCATTGTTGGGTTCCTAGCATTAGGGGATGTTTTAGCTTGAATTTATAGCATTTCATTGGCGAACTGATTGGTTAGGGTTGACTTATCAGATCCCAACAGAGTTCTTGCCAGTGTTGAGGTCCGTTCTACTCTAGTTGATCAGATTTAGAGCCGACAGTTTGAGGATCAGAGTTTGTGTGACCTTCATAATCAATTAGTTCAGGGTAAGGCCAGTCAGGCTACTTTGGGTTCAGATGGTATTATGAGGTTTAATGGTCGACCTGGTGTTCCTAGGGTTGGTAATTTAATTCAGTTAATACTTCGTGAGGCACATAGTTCTAGATACACCATTCATCCTAGTATGGTGAAGATGTATAAAGATTTGAGGCAGCTTTAATAGTGGTGTGGTATGAAGCAGGAGGTAGCAGAGTTTGTATCTCGGTGCTTGAACTGTCAGCAGGTGCAGTTCAAGCACATGAGATCGGGCGGCTTGATGCAGCGACTTTCCATTCCTGAGTTGAAGTGGGAAGGTATTACAATGGACTTCGTTGTTGGTTTGCCTCATACTTCTCATGGGTTTGATTCCATATGGGTGATTGTGGATCGGCTGACTAAGTTGGCCCACTTATTGCCGGTTCAGACTTCCTATGGTGTAGAGAGGTTAGCCCAGATCTACCTTCGTGAGATTGTTCAGTTGCATGGGGTCCTAACTTTTATCATTTCAGACTGCGTCACTCAGTTCACATCTCAGTTCTGGAGGGCTATTCAACCGGATTTGGGTACAGAGGTTCAGCTTAGTACTGCTTTCCACCCTCAGACAGATGGCCAGTCCAAAAGGACTATTCAGGTCCTGGAGGACATGCTTCAAGCCTGCATTCTTGACTTTGGAAGTTCATGGGATTGGTTTATGCCATTGGTCGAGTTTGCTTATAATAATAGCTTTCATTCGAGCATCGACATGGCACCTTTTGAGGCCTTGTATGGTAGGCATTGCAGATAGCCAATTGGTTGGCTTGATGGTTTAGAGTCCAGACCGCAGAGTACAGGCTTGCTTATAGATTCCTTAGACCGAGTCCATTTGATTCAGGATACACTTAGAGAAGCCTAGAGTAGGCAGAAGAGCTACGCTGATTATTGACTTTGTGCCTTAGATTTCAGTCTTGGCGACTTGGTTTTCCTTTGAGTATTGCCCGTGAAGGGCGTGATGAGATTCTAGCGATGGGGCAAGCTTATCCCCAGGTTTATTAGACCATTTGAGATTCTGTAGGGGGTTGGCAGTGTTACTTACATGTTAGCTTTGCCTCTGATGTTTTCAGCTGTTCATCCAATTTTTCATGTCTCGATGTTGCGCCAGTATGTGACAGATGAGTCCCATGTGTTGCATTGGTATTTAGTTCAGTTAGAAGAGAGTTTATCATTTGTGGAGGAGCTGATAGATATTCTCGCCAAAGATATCAGGAGATTGAGATCTTGGGAGATTTTGGTTGTGAAAGTTCAGTGGAGGCATCATCCGATTGAGGAGGCTACTTGGTAGACTGAGAGTGAGTTGTGTGATCAGTATCCGCAGTTGTTCAATCCTTCAGGTACTCCCTTCTTCTTGACTTTTGAGGACAAAAGTCTTTTTAGTAATGGATGTTGTGATGGCCCTTCAGGTCATCTTCGCATTTACGCATTCATTGTACTATTAGAGCTTACTTGTAGTGGCTCCAAGTCAATTATGGCTTGCTGGGACCGGTAGTTCGGTGCCCTGGTCATTCATTTGGTCATTTTGGCCATTTGCCTGTTTTAAAGTTTTAACATAGAATATCGTTGACTTTCGCCAACATCCTTAGTTAACATTCTAATAATTGAATTCTGACAGTTACGTTAGCTCCGGAGCTTTGACTTTGGTCTACTAGGACCTTCAGTTGAGGCCTGAGAATTTTCGGTGTGGGTTTTGTGTGGTTTTCTCTATTTCAGGCCATTTGGAGTTGAAAGTGTAACTTCAGGTAGCTTTCAGTGATTGGAGCGTCAGATTTGAAATACGATGATTCCATCAGCTCCGTAATGTTGAGTTTGGGTTAGGTAGTCGGTTGATTTTCGGGTGAGTCAGGCTCATTTCGAGTGTTTGGTTGCGTGTCTGTTAGTGTTGACTTGGGTCAAAATTTCTCCAAAATGACCTCTTATGGAAGTTTCGTCGATTCCATTGAGTTTGGAACATCATTTCCACTCTGTCAGCATTATTGGTTTTTGAATATCAATTTTCGATTGTGCCCAGAATGCCCCGTCGAGTTTTGGAAAGTTGTAGATTTTTGATGTTGCAGGTGTAGGCCTCAGGCCTTAATCACGATCGCGAGCCTCATCCCTCATGACCACGATGAAGAACCTTGACTCTTGTTCTTCGTGATTGCCTGTCGCGATAGCCATGAAGTCCCTTCCCCTTTAATCATCGCGACCGCATGGCTAGCCTTCACGATCGCGATGAAGGACCCCTGGCAGAATAAAACATTTTCATTTCATATTTCCAGCCATTCTCTCTCATTTTTCTCCATCTTTAACTCGCTCTAACCCTTTCTAATCTGCTCAAACCAGTACACCCTTGAAGAATTCCCGTACCCTCGATAAATTCGTGTTCCGTTGGTGTTTTGGTAAGTTTTCTCTCTTCTCCTTAGTTTTCTTCTCCAATTATCTAAATCTCCATTGTTTTGAATCCTTGGAGCTCAAAATTTAGTTGTAGATTTTTCCCGGGAGAAGTTCATGCTTGGCAGGCTCTCCTTTATCCACATTCTTGGCTTGATTCTTCCATTTGGGTAGGTGATTCTTGCCAATTTCCGATTTTTCTTTCCGAAAATTCCATTGTTGGGTTCCTAGCATTAGGGGATGTTTTAGCTCGAATTTGTAGCCCAATTTCCTTTTTGCTCGAGCATGTACTCCCTTGGTCATTGTGATCATAATGTGAGTTTTCATTTTCAGTTTCGAGTTAGGGGCCTCGCGGGCCCATTTTTTACCCGGATTTTGACCCAGCTACAATTGTGGCAATATGGGTATCGCTAGACTCATTTTAACGTAGTATTTATGTCTGTCATAGTTTGATTATCATTTGGGATCTCTCAGAGCGATTCGAGCTTAGACGTTGTTGTTCGGGCAGATTGTCATCGGATGACAGGTAGGTTATGATCTAAAATCCCCAGACTTAGCATATACTGAATAAAATTATACTAGCTGGCATCCTTGGGTTGGGTTATTAAGTTGGTACCACAGACCCTGACTGCTTTTCCGTGATTCGCCCCCATTTCTTTCCTCCGTTGTGTGTAGTATTCTTAGTAGTTGATGTTATCATCCTTATTGTCCTGTGTGGCCTTGATTTGAATCTGGTATATAGACACTGGGTTATTCTAGGGTGCCCGTGAGTCCCGGGCATCATTATCGTGATTTTATACTGGCTATCTGTGTTGTAGAGCGATTGGAGCATGTGGAGGGCCGATAGGTTAATTGTGGGTCGCGGGCCACTATTGTGATTATGTATTCTATTCATCATGCATATAGATGGAGGGGATTTCTTCTTGATTTTTACTATGGTTTTGGCTTTGGGCCTACTGGGACTGATTTTCTAAACCTTGCATGGCTCGCGGGGCCCATTTTTGGTAAAAATGATCTATAAAGGGTTTGGTAACATTTTAATGGGTCTTTTTGGGGTAAGGGAGTTTTAAAGTATATTTTATCACTAACTCCACTTATACTAGACTTGATGGGGTCGAGCACTAGACTTATTTCACTACAGCTTCTGAGGTGATGCTAGACTAGGCGGGGCCACGTACTAGAACTATTAGACTTACTGTTTAGACCTAGATACCCTCCAGGCAGCCTTACTTGGGGATTATTTTAAGATTTCGAGGCATCTAATATGTTGGTCGGGCCCCTCCATGGACCTTGCCATTCCGAACCAAAGGCTGTGAGCTGCAGGTGTCGAAGAAGGGGTATGCAGTGTTGTAGGGGTATACGGGTGTGACCTTCCATGGATCCTGTCTTCTAGGCCTTGTAGGTCGCCGGAAGCGGGTAACATAAGGTACTACTATCACTCTTGACTTAGCATGTCATCATATCATTCATCTATGTGAGATACCACTCTTGTTTGTTGTTTGTTGATTGTACGCTCTTGTATTATGGGATGCTGGAGGGTTTGTTTTCACTTGATTGCGTTCCTCAGTTGTATGGGTGGCCGAGGGGCTGTAGGTAGACTCTTGTTACTTTATCATGATGCTATCTCCTATCACGGTTATGATTTTGAGATTTTATACTGCAACGTTTTTAGTTCTGGTTTTGGTATTGATATGATTAGTTTGGTTATTGATTCTTATTTTCCGATCATGTCTATCTTTACTCTTCTCTCCCATTACTTATACTTGAGGTTACCGGTATACCATCCACTTTTTAAACTTATTATGTATATACTGTTATTGCAAGTATCCCAGGTGCGTCATTTCTTACTTTCACCTGTGCCTGTTGTGTATATATTCTACTTGTTGGCCTTACATGTTGTTTCGGTTGTCTTCCCTCTGGCTAGTTCCTGTGTGAATTTTTCGTAGCATTGTGTGACTACTTGTCTTTCTACTCTGTCTGTTACTATGCTTTTATCATATATGTGCCCAGTCGGCCTATTATACCAACTGGGTACTTTATGCTTCGCATTTAGTGCTCATACTATACTGTGCATCTTCTGGTGCAGATCTTAGTGTGAGCCATCGCTGCTAGCTCATGGGAGACTCGTGCTTGGAGCTTTTGGACTATCCCGGACAGAGGGTGAGATCTTGGCGATCAGAGCTTGACTTTAGTTTGTCTTTTGTATATGTTGTACTCTCATAGTTCAGAGACATGATGTTTAAGTTATTTTGGACCCTTTTACTCCATATGTAGATCCGGCTTTTATACGCTATGATACTAGTATTTGGGGTTTGGTATAGCTACCGCATTGTTTATATATTACTCTTGTTATCTATTTTCTTCATCTTGTTCCCTTACTTCCGCTTATTAAATTGTTCTTCCGTTTTAGTTGATAGAATGTGGCCCATTACTAACCGTTCCGGGATATGGGGATTGGTTCACTTACTAGGGGGTTGTAGGTGCCCCCAGGACTGAGAAATCAGGTCATGACAGCTTGGTATCAGAGCTCTAGGTTCACCGGTTTCATCGGTATAAGAGCCAATGTCTAGTAGAGTCTTGCAGATTAGGGCGGAGACGTCCGTACTCAATCTTCGAAAGGCTATAGTGACATCTTAGGAAAAATCGGACTTTTCATATTTCTATCTCGTGCGTAGTATCCTTGAAAGTTTCTAGAAATCTCACTTATTCTGGTTCACTCTTCCGCAGATAGTTCATACGAGATCTTCAGCTTCTGGAAGAGGACAACCTCTTGCCCCTGCGCCTCCGACCCCAGCTAGGGGTCCGGGTGGTAGCAAGGATAGAGGTAGGGGTCGTGGATGCCCCAGAGCTGAGGCACCTGCTAGAGCTGCTAGAGTTGAGGTAGAGCCCGAGTATGACTATGAGCCCGAGTTTATTCCTGAGAAGCAACACGTGGACCCGAGGACAACCCAGGTACAACAAGCTCCAGTGCCAGTTCCAGCATGAGTTTCTATGCCAGTTTCAGGCCCAACTCAGTCCTTAGATTATAGGGGTTTACTCGTTCAGCTTCTAGGTATGATTGGGGAGAGACATTCTGAGGTAGCACCTACTTTCGCTTAGGGGGCAGCCTTGGATGTTCAGAGTTAAGGAGCGCATCCTGCCACTGCGGCTCCCTGTGCTGAGGTTATTCTTGTTCCTTCTGTTGCACAGCCTCTTTCTCATCGCCCAGCTATGACAGTTAGGGAGCAGAAGGCATTGGGTAGGTTCTTGAGATTGGCACTACCGAGATTTGCTGGTACGTCGGTTCAGGACCCACATGACTTCATTACTACCTGTGAGGAGATGTTACACCATCTGGGATTTCTATACACTTACGGAGTGGGATATACTACATATCAGTTAGAGGGTCTAGCTAAGTTATGGTGGAGGGCTCAGGTTTCTTGCAGACCTTCTACATTACCTCAGTTGACTTGGTCCTAGTTCTATGAGGCCTTTATGGCCAAGTTCTTGCCACAGAGTGACAGGGAGCGTCGGAGGGAGGAGTTCAATAGACTTGCCTAGGATTCTATGACTGTATCAGAGTATGAGATCCATTTCCATCAGCTTGCTCTATTTGGGGACATGATTATGCCTACTGAGGCTGACAGGGTTTGTAGGTTTGTTTGGGGACTACGAAGAGAGTTTAGAGAATTGGTTGCTAGTGGTCGGTCTTTCCAGGCTATCGCGGACTATGCCCGTACTGTAGAGGATTTGCGTCATCGTGACACAGGGGCCAAAGATAAAAGGCCTCGACACTAGGGTGGCTATAGCGGTTCCAGACAAGGTGGTAGAGGTTCAGGCCAATGGGGTCGGGGTTATCAGCCACAACAGCATCAGGGTCAGACCAGTCGGCCGGTTTAGGCGTCACTTCAGGCTTCTGGTTCTCAATTTGAGCAGGTTCAGAGCAGTCAGCGTGGTCACAATGGTCAGTCTGCAAGAGGTACTACTTTTGGGGCATCAGACCAAGGTGGCTACATAGGTTTAGCGTGTTCATCTAGACAGGGTGGGCCATCAGGGCCGGGCTATGAGTGTGGAGTCAGCGGTCATTTTGCAAGAGATTTCCCCCAGTAGGGTTCAGCCTACTATGAGTGCAAAGTTAGTAGCCATTTTGCTAGAGATTTCCCCTAGCGGGGTACAGTTCAACCAGCTGCTCCGCTGGCTCAGCCTATTCACTCAGTTCAGCCACCGTCTTGAGGAAGTAGTGGTCAGGGTAGAGGTGGTGCTCCATGTGGCAGAGCAAGTGAGGGATGGCGGTCAGGCAGGCGGAGGTCATCGTCAGTTCTATGCGGTCCCTGGGAGATCATAGGCAGAGGCCTCAGATGTTGTGATTACAGGTATGATTTCATTGTGACATCAGTCTGCTATAGCTTTATTTTATCCTGGATCCACTTGTTCATATGTATCTGCCTACTTTCTGCCTTGTTTGGGGTTGGCTAGTAAGCCATTATCAATTATTATTTTTGTTTCGACCCCAGTAGGATATTCTTTAGTAGTGAATCGAATTGTAAGATCCTGCGTGATATCTGTTTGTGATTTGGAGACTTGAGGTGATTTTTTTATACTCAATATGTTAGATTTTGATGTGATATTGGGCATGGACTGGTTATCTCCTCACCGTGCAGTTTTGGATTGTTATGGAAAAACCATTACCATAGCCATGCCCGGTATATCCCCGGTTGTGTGGCAGGGTTCTGTTAGCCATGCACCGTCTGGGATCATCTCTTGTCTACGAGCTAGGAAGATAATATCTCGTGGGTGTTTAGCTTATCTAGCATATGTCCGGGATACTAGTACTGATCCTTCATCTCCTGAGTTTGTTCCTCTGGTTAGAGACTTCCTAGATATGTTCCCTACCAACCTGCCAGGCTTTCTACCTGTGAGATATGTTGATTTTGCCATTGAGTTAGAACCGGTCACCAGGCCCATTTCTATTCCTCCCTAACGTATGGCTCCAGCTGAGTTGAGAGAGCTTAAGGAGAAGCTCCAAGATTTGTTAGCTAAGGGGTTCATTAGACTGAGTGTGTCGTCTTGGGGTGCTCCTGTTCTCTTCGTGAAGAAGAAGAATGGGTCGATGTGGATGTTTATTAACTATCGGCAGTTGAATAAGGTGACAGTGAAGAATAAGTCTCTGATGCTGAGGATTGATGACTTGTTTGATCAGCTCCAGGGTTCAACTGTGTTTTCGAAGATTGATTTGAGGTCTGGCTACCATCAATTGAGGATTAGGAAGGAGGACATCCCTAAGATAGCATTCAGGACACGTTATGGCCATTATGAGTTATTGGTGATGTCTTTTGGGTTGACCAACGCCCCCTAACCTTCATGGACTTGATGCATAGGGTTCTTAGCCCGTACTTAGATATATTCGTGATAGTCTTCATTGATGACATTCTGGTATACTCGAGGAGTAGAGTCGAGCATGAGCGACACTTGAGGACTGTACTTCAGACTTTGAGAGATCATCGGCTTTATGCCAAGTTCTCAAAGTGCAAGTTTTTCCTTGAGTCAGTTGCATTCCTATTACACGTGGTGTCTAAGGATGGGATTAGAGTTGATCCGGGTAAGATTTCTGCAGTTTGTGACTAGCCTAGACCCACTACTCCTATCGAGGTTCGCAACTTTGTTGGTTTAGTTGGGTACTATAGGAGGTTCATTCAAAGATTTTCTTCTATAGAAAAACCCTTGACAATGCTGACTAGGAAGGATGTCCCATTTCAGTGGTCGGATCAGTGCGAGGATAGATTCCATAGGCTTAAGGCCTTATTGACTTCAGCACCAGTTTTGACTTTGCTTGTTGAGGGTCAGAGTTTCTCTGTGTATTGTGCTGCTTCAGGGGTCGGTCTTGGTTGTATATTGATGCAGCAGGGTCAAGTGATAGTATATGCATTGAGACAGCTGATGGTTCACGAGAGCAACTACCCCACTTATGACTTAGAGTTGGCGGTGGTAGACTTTGCGCTAAAGATCTGGAGGCACTACTTATATGGAGTTCACTGTAAGATATTCACCGATCACTATAGTCTTCTGTACATTACAAGTCAGCGAGAGCTGAACTTGAGGCAAAGGAGATGGATTGAGTTACTGAAGGACTACGATTTCACTATTCTATACTATCCGGGCAAGGTAAATATGGTAGCGGATGCCTTGAGTCGGAAGGCGGTGAGTATGGGCAGCCTAGCTTCACTTCCAGTTTCGGAGCGACCATTGGCCTTGGACATCCAGTCTTTGGCTAACTGATTGGTTAGGGTTGACTTGTTGGATCCCAGCAGAGTTCTTGCCAGTGTTGAGGTCCGTTCTACTCTAGTTGATCAGATTCAGAGCCGACAGTTTGAGGATTAGAGTTTGTGTGACCTTCGTGATCAGTTAGTTCAGGGTGAGGCCAGCCGAGCTTCTTTGGGTTCAGATGGTATTCTGAGGTTTGATGGTCAACTTTGTGTTCCGAGGGTTGGTGATTTAATTTAGTTGATACTTCGTGAGGCACATAGTTCTAGATACACCATTCATCCTAGTGTAGTGAAAATGTATATAGATTTGAGGCAGCTTTACTAGTGGTGTGGTATGAAGCGGGAGGTAGCAAAGTTTGTATCTCGGTGCTTGAACTGTCATTAGGTGAAGTTCAAGAACATGAGACCGGGTGGCTTGATGCATCGACTTCCTATTTCTGAATGGAAGTGGGAAGGTATTACTATGGACTTCATTATTGATTTGCCTCGTACTTCTCGTGGGTTTGATTCCATTTGGGTAATTGTGGATCGGCTGACTATGTTGGCCCACTTTATGCCGGTTCAGACTTCCTATGGTGTAAAGAGGTTAGCCCAGATCTACCTTCGTGAGATTGTTTGGTTGCACGGGGTCCCAACTTCTATCATTTCAGACTGTGGCACTCAGTTCACATCTCAGTTTTGGAGGGCTATTCAGCCGAATTTGGGTACAGAGGTTCAGCTTAGTACTTCTTTCCACCCTCATACAGATGGACAGTCCTAAAGGACTATTCAGGTCCTGGAGGACATGCTTAGGGCCTGCATTTTTGACTTTGGAGGTTCATGGGATTGGTTTGTGCCATTGACCGAGTTTGCTTATAATAATAGCTTCCATTCGAGCATCGACATGGCAACTTTTGAGGCCTTGTATGGTAGGCATTGCAGATAGCCGATTGGTTGGTTTGATAGTTTAGAGCCCAGACCGTAGAGCACAATCTTGCTTAGAGATTCCTTAGACTGAGTCTGTTTGATTCAGGATAGACTTAGAGAAGACCAGAGTAGGCAGAAGAGCTACGCTGATTATAGACTTCGTGCCTTGAATTTCAGTGTTGGCGACTTGGTCTTCCTTCGAGTATCGCCCGTGAAGGGCATGATGAGATTTGTGCGACGGAGCAAGATTAGCCCCAGGTTTATTGGACCGTTTGAGATTCTGTAGAGGGTTGGTAGTGTTGCCTACATGTTAGCTTTGCCTCTGATGTTTTCAGTTGTTCACCCAATTTTTCATTTCTCGATGTTGCGCTACTATATGACAGATGAGTCCCATGTGTTGCATTGGAATTCAGTTCAGTTAGACGAGATTTTATCATTTGTGGAGGAGCCGATAGCTATTCTGGCCAGAGATATTAGGAGATTGAGATCCTGGGAGATTTTGGTTGTGAAAGTTCAGTGGAGGCATCGTCCAATCGAAGAGGCTACTTGGGAGACTGAGAGTGAGTTGTGTGCTCAGTATCTGCAGTTGTTCAAGCTTTCAGGTACTCCCTTCTTCTTGACTTTTGAGGACAAATGTCTTTTTAGTAGTGGATGTTATGATGACCCTTTCGGTCATCTTCATATTTACGCATTCATTTTACTGTTAGAGCTTACCTGTAGTGGCTCCAAGTCAATTATGGCTTACTGAGACCGCTAGTTTGGTGCCCTGGTCATTCGTTTGGTGGTTTTGGCCATTTTCCTGTTTTAAAGTTTTAACATAGAATATCGTTGACTTTCGTCAACATTCTTAGCTAACGTTCTCAGAATTGAATTATGACAGTTACGTTAGCTCTGGAGCGTTGAGATTGGTCTAGTTGGACCTTCAGTTGAGGCCTGAGAATACTTGGTGTGGGTTTTGTGTTGTTTTCTCTGTTTCAGGCCATTTAGAGTTAAAAGTGTAACTTTAGGTAACTTTCAATGATTGGAGCATCAGATTCGAAATCCGATGATTCCATCAGCTCCGTAATGTTGAGTTTGGGTAAGGTAGTTGGTTGGTTTAAGTTTCGGGCGAGCCAGGCCCATTTTGAGTGTTTGGTTGCGTGTTGGTTAGTGTTGACTTAGGTCAAAATTTCTTCTAAATGACCTCGTATGGAAGTTTCGTCGATTCCATTGAGTTCGGAACATCATTTCCAATCTGTTAGCATTATTGGTTTTTGAATATCGATTTTCGATTGTGCCCAGAATTCCCCGTCGAGTTTTGGAAAGTTGAACACTTTTGATGTTGCAGGTGCTGGCCTCAGGACTTAATCACGATCGCGAGCCTCGTCTCTTGTGACCGCGATGAAGCACCTTGACTCCTGTTCTTTATGATTCCCTATCGCGATCGCGATGAAGTCCCTTCCCCTTTGTTCATCGCGATCGCGTGGCTAGCCTTCACGATCGCGATGAAGGACCCCTGGCAGTATAAAACAATTTCATTTTATATTTCCAGCCATTCTCTCTAATTTTTCTCCATCTCTAACTTGCCCCAACCCTTTCTAATCTCCTCAAACCAGTACACCCTTGAAGAATTCCCCTACCCTCGATAAATTCGTGTTCCGTTGGTGTTTTGGTATGTTTTCTCTCTTCTCCTTAGTTGTCTTCTCCAATTATCTAAATCTCCATTGTTGTGAATCCTTGGAGCTCAAAATTTAGTTGTAGATTTTTCCCAGGAGAAGTTCATGCTTGGCAGGCTCACCTTTATCCACATTCTTGGCTTGATTCTTCCATTTGGGTAGGTGATTCTTGCCAATTTCCGATTTTTCTTTCCGAAAATTCCATTGTTGGGTTCCTAGTATTAGGGGATGTTTTAGCTCAAATTTGTAGCCCAATTTACTTATTTTCTCGGGCATGTACTCCCTTGGTCATTGTGATCATAATGTGAGTTTTCATTTTCAGTTGCGGGTTATGGGCCCCGTGGGCTCGCTTTTGACCCAGATTTTGAACCATCTACAATTATGGCAATATGGATATCGTTAAACTCATTTTAAAGTATTATTTATGTCTGTCATAGTTTGATTATCATTTGGGATCTCTCGGAGTGATTCGGGCTTAGACGTTGTTGTTCGGGCAGCTTGTCGTCGGATGACAGGTAGGTTATGGTCTAAACTCCCCAGACTTAGCATTTACCGAATAAAATTATACTAGCTGGCATCCTTGGGTTGGGTTATTAAGTTAGTACCACAGACCCTGACTACTTTTCCGTGATTCGCCCCCATTTCTTTACTCCGTTGTATGTAGTATTCTTAGTAGTTGATGTTATCACCCTTATTTTCCTGTGTGGCCTTGATTTGACTTTGGAACATAGACACTGGGTTATTCAGGGGTGCTCGTGAGTCCCGAGCATCATTATCATGATTTTATGCGGGCTATCTGTGTTGTAGAGTGATTGGAGCATGTGCAGGGCCGATAGGTTGATTGTGGGCCGGGGGCCACTATTGTGATTATGTATGCCATTCATCATGCATATAGATGGAGGGGATTTCTTCTTGATTTTTACTATGGTTTTGGCTTTGGGCCTACTGGACTGATTTTCTAAACCTTGCATGGCTCGCGGGGCCCATTTTTGATAAAAATGATCTAAAAAGGGTTTGGTAACATTTTAATGGGTATTTTTGGGGTAAGGGAGTTTTAAAGGATATTTTATCACTAGCTCCACTTATACTAGACTCGACGGGGTCGAGCGTTAGACTTATTTCACTACAGCTTCCGGGGTGATGCTAGACTAGGTGGAGCCGCATACTAGAACTATTAGACTTACTGTTTAGAGCTAGATACCCTCTAGGAAGCCTTACTTGGGAATTATTTTGAGATTTCGAGGCATCTAGTATGTTGGTCGGGCCAATCCATGGACCTTGCCATTCCGTACCAGAGGCTGTGAGCTGCAGGTGTCGGAAGAGGGGTATACAGTGTGGTAGGGGTTTACGGGTGTGAGCTTCCATGGATTCTATCTTCTGGTCCTTGTAGGTCGCCGAAAGCGGGTAATATACGGTACTACTATCACTCTTGACTTAGCATGGCATCATATCATTCATCTATGTGAGGTACCACTCTTGCTTGCTGTTTGTTGATTGTACGCTCTTGTAGTATGGGATGCTGGAGGGTTTGTTTTCTGTAGATTGTGTTCCTCAGTTGTATGGGCGGCCGGGGGACTGTAGGTAGACTCTTGTTACTTTATCATGATGCTATCTCCTGTCTCTGTTATGATTTTGAGATTTTATACTGCAACATTGTTAGCTTTGGTTTTGATATTGATATGATTAGTTTGGTTATTGATTCCTATTTTCCGAGCATGTCTATCTTTACTCTTCTCTCCCATTCCTTATACTTGAGGTTACCGGTATACCGTCCACTTCTTAAACTTATTATATATATACTGTTATTGCAAGGATCCCAGGTGCGTCATTTCTTACTTTCACCTGTGCCTGTTGTGTATATATTCTACTTGCTGGCCTTACTTGTTATTTCTGTTGTCTTCCCTCTGGGCTAGTTCCTGTGTGACTTTTTCGTAGCATTTTGTGACTACTTGTCTTTCTACTCTGTCTGTTACTACACTTTTATCATATATGTGCCCAATCGGCCTATGATACCAACTGGGTACCTTATGCTTCGCATTTGGTTCTCATACTACACTCTGCATCTTCTGGTGCAGATCTTAGTTTGAGCCATCGCCGCTAGCTCGTGGGAGACTCGTGCTTGGAGCTTTTGGACTATCCCGGACTGAGGGTGAGATCTTGGCGATCAAGGCTTTACTTTAGTTTATCTTTTGTATATGTTGTACTCTCGTAGTTTGGAGATATGATGTTTAAGTTATTTTGGACCCTTTTACTCCATATGTAGATCCGGCTCTTATACGCTATGATACCAGGTTTTGGGGTTTGGTATAGCTTCCGCATTATTTATATATTACTTCTGTTATATATTTTATTTATCTTGTTCCCTTGCTTCTGCTTATTAAATTGTTCTTCCATTTTAGTTGATAGAATGTGGTCCATTACTAACCATTCCGGGCTACGGGGATTGGTTAACCTACTAGGGTGTTGTAGGTGCCATCATGACTGAGAAATTAGGTCATGATAGCTTGGTATAAGAGCTCTAGGTTCACCGGTGTCATCGGTATAGGAGCGAATGTCTAGTAGAGTCCTGCAGATCGGGGAGAAGATTTCCGTACTCAATCTTCGGGAGGCTATAGTGACATCTTAGGAAAAATTGTACTTTTCATGTTTCTATCTCGTGCGTAGTATCCTTGAAAGTTTCTAGAAATCTCACTTATTCTGGTTCACTCTTCCGCAGATAGTTCATACGAGATCTTCAGCTTCTGGAAGAGGACAACCTCTTGCCCCTGCGCCTCCGACCCCAGCTAGGGGTCCGGGTGGTAGCAAGGATAGAGGTAGGGGTCGTGGATGCCCCAGAGCTGAGGCACCTGCTAGAGCTGCTAGAGTTGAGGTAGAGCTCGAGTATGACTATGAGCCCGAGTTTATTCCTGGGCAGCAGCACGTGGACCTGAGGACAACCCAGGTACCACCAGCTCCAGTGCCAGTTCCAGCATGAGTTTCTATGCCAGTTTCAGGCCCAACTCAGTCCTCAGATATTAGGGGTTTACTCGTTCAGCTTCTAGGTATGATTGGGGAGAGACATTCTGAGGTAGCACCTACTTTCGCTCAGGGGCAGCCCTGGGTGTTCAGAGTTCAGGAGCGCATCCTACTATTGCGGCTCCCTGTGCCGAGGTTATTCCGATTCCTTCTGTTGCACAGCCTCTTGCTCCTCGCCTATTTATGACAGATGGGGAGCAGAAGGCATTGGGTAGGTTCTTTAGATTGGCACCACCGAGATTTGCTGGTACACCGGGTAAGGACCCACATGACTTTATTACTACCTGTGAGGAGATGTTACACCATCTGGGATTGCTAGAGACTTACGGAGTGGGATATACTACATATAAGTTGGAGGGTCCAGCTAAGTTATGGTAGAGGGATCAGGTTTCTTGCAGACTTTCTACATCACCTCAATTGACTTGGTCCGAGTTCTATGAGGCCTTTATGGCCAAGTTCTTGCCACAGAGTGACAGGGAGCGTCGGAGGGAGGAGTTCACTAGACTTGCCTAGGATTTTATGACTATATCATAGTATGAGACCCATTTCCATCAGCTTGCTCTATTTGGGGCTATGATTATGCCTACTGAGGCTGACAGGGTCTGTAGGTTTGTTTGGGGACTACGAAGAGAGTTTAGAGAATTAGTGGGTAGTGGTCGGTCTTTCCAGGCTATCGCGGACTATGCCTGTACTGTAGAGGATTTACGTCGTCATGACACAGGGGCCAAAGATAAAAGGCCTCGACATCAAGGTGGCTATAGTGGTTCCAGACAAGGTGGTAGAGGTTCAGGCCAATGGGGTCGGGGTTATCAGCCACAATAACATCAGGGTCAGAACTGTCGACCGATTCAGGCATCACTTCAGGCTTCTGGTTCTCAGTTTGAGCAGGGTCAGATCAGTCAGCGTCGTCACAATGGTTAGTCTGCAAGAGGTACTACTCCTGGGGCATCAGGCCGAGGTGGACACATAGGTTCAGCGGGTTCATCTCGACAGGGTGGGCCATCAGGGTCGGGCTATGAGTGTGGAGTCAGCGGTCATTTTGCAAGAGATTTCCCCCAGTGGGGTTCAGCCTGCTATGAGTGCGAAGTTAGTGGCCATTTTGCTAGAGATTGCTCCCAGCGGGGTACAGTTCAGCCAGCCGCTCCGCTGGCTCAGCCTATTCACTGAGTTCAGCCACCGGCTTGAGAAGGTAGTGGTCAGGGTAGAGGTGGTGCTCCACATAGAAGAGCAAGTGGTAGGGATGGCGATCAGGAAGGTGGAGGTCATCATCAGTTATATGCAGTCCTTGGGAGATTAGAGGCAGAGGCCTCAGATGTTGTGATTACAGGTATGATTTCTGTGTGACATAAGTCTGCTATAACTTTATTTTTTCCTGGATCAACTTGTTCATATATATCTGCCTACTTTCTGCCTTGTTTGTGGTTGGCTAGTGCCATTATCTGTTCCTATTTCTGTTTCGACCCCAGTAGGAGATCCTTTAGTAGTGGATCGGATTGTAAGATCCTGTGTGATATATGTTTGTGATTTGGAGATTTGGGGTGATTTGATGATACTCAATTGTTAGATTTTGATATGATACTGGGCATGGAATGGTTATCCCCTCACCGTGCAGTTTTGGATTGTTATGCAAGGACTATTACCATAGTCGTGCTCGGTGTATCCCCCAGTTGTGTGGCAGGGTTCTGTTAGCCATGCACCGTCTGGGATCATCTCTTGCCTACGAGCTAGGAAGATAATATATCGTGGGTGTTTAGCTTATCTAGCATATGTCCGGGATACTAGTGTTGACCCTTCATCTCCTGAGTTTGTTCCTCTGGTTAGAGACTTCCTAGATATGTTCCCTACCAACTTGCCAGGCTTTCTACCTGTGAGATATGTTGATTTTTCCATTGAGTTAGAACCGGTCACCAGGCCCATTTCTATTCCTCCCTAACGTATGGCTCCAGCTGAGTTGAGAGAGCTTAAGGAGAAGCTCCAAGATTTGTTAGCTAAGGGGTTTATTAGACCGAGTGTGTCGCCTTGGGGTGCTCATGTTCTCTTCGTGAAGAAGAAGAATGGGTCGATGTGGATGTTTATTAACTATCGGCAGTTGAATAAGGTGACAGTGAAGAATAAGTATCTGATGCTGAGGATTGATGACTTGTTTGATCAGCTCCAGGGTTCAACCATGTTTTCGAAGATTGATTTGAGGTCTGGCTACCATCAATTGAGGATTAAGGCAGAGGACATCCCTAAGACAGCATTCAGGACATGTTATGTCCATTATGAGTTTCAAGTGATGTCTTTTGGGTTGAC
Source organism: Jaltomata sinuosa (assembly GCA_003996215.1). Taxonomy (NCBI): domain Eukaryota; kingdom Viridiplantae; phylum Streptophyta; class Magnoliopsida; order Solanales; family Solanaceae; genus Jaltomata; species Jaltomata sinuosa. The sequence goes on along the minus strand of QJPP01001569.1, from coordinate 19,512 downwards.
CAATTTCCCCGCAACCTTCATGGACTTGATGCATTGGGTTCTTAGCCCGTACTTAGATATGTTCATGATAATCTTCATTAATGACATTCTGGTATACTCGAGGATTAGAGACTAGCATGAGCGGCACTTGAGGACTGTACTTCAGACTTTGAGAGATCATCGGCTTTATGTCAAGTTCTCAAAGTGCAAGTTTTGTCTTGAGTCAGTTGCATTCCTATTACACGTGGTGTCTAAGGATGGTATTAGAGTTGATCCGGGTAAGATTTCTACAGTTCGTGACTGGCGTAGACCCACTACTCCTACCGAGGTTTGAAACTTTATTGGCTTAGTTGGGTACTATAGGAGGTTCATTCAAGGATTTTCTTCTATAGCAATACCCTTGACTATGCTGACTAGGAAGGATGTCCCACTTCAATGGTTGGATCAGTGCAAGGATAGCTTTCATAAGCTTAAGGTCTTATTGATTTCAGCGCCAGTTTTGACTTTGTTGGTTGAGTGTCAGAGTTTCTCTGTGTATTGTGATGCTTCAGGGGTTGGTCTTAGTTGTATCTTGATGCAGCAAGGTTAAGTGATAGTATATGCATTGAGACAACTGAAGGTTCACGAGCACAACTACCACACTCATGACTTAGAGTTGGCGGCGGTAGACTTTACGCTAAAGATCTGGAGACACTACTTATATGGAGTTCACTGTGAGATATTCACCGATCACTGTAGTCTTTTGTACATTATGAGTCAGCGAGAGCTGAACTTGAGGAAGAGGAGATGGATTGAGCTACTGAAGGACTATGATTTCACTATTATATACTATCCGGGCAAGGCAAATATGGTAGAGGATACCTTGAGTCAGAAGGCGGTGAGTATGGAAATCCTAGCTTCACTTCCAGTTTCGGAGCGACTATTGGCCTTGGACATCCAGTCCTTGGCTAACTAATTGGTTAGGGTTGACTTATCGGATACAACAGAGTTCTTGCCAGTGTTGAGGTTTGTTCTACTCTAGTTGATCAGATTCAGAGCCGACAGTTTGAGGATCAGAGTTTGTGTGACCTTCGTGATCAGTTAGTTCAGGGTGAGGCCAGCCGGGCAACTTTGGGTCAGATGGTATTTTGAGGTTTGATGGTCGACTTTGTGTTCCGAGGGTTGGTGATTTAATTCAGTAGATACTTCATGAGGCACATAGTTCTAGATACATCATTCATCCTAGTGTGGTGAAGATGTATATAGATTTGAGGCAACTTTACTAGTGGTGTGGTATGAAGCGGGAGGTAGCGGAGTTTGTATCTCGGTGCTTAAACTGTCAGCAGGTGAATTTCAAGTACATGAGACCGGGTGGCTTGATGCAGCGACTTCCCATTCCTGAGTGGAAGTGGGAAGGTATTACTATGGACTTCGTTATTGGTCTGCCTCGTACTTCTCATGGGTTTGATTCCATTTAAGTGATTGTGCATCGGCTGACTAAGTTGGCCCATTTTTTACTGGTTCAGACTTCCTATGGTGTAAATAGATTAGCCCAGATCTACCTTCGTGAGATTGTTCGGTTGCACGGGGTCCCAACTTCTATCATTTCAGACTGTGAAACTAAGTTCACATCTCAGTTCTGGAGGTCTATTCAGCCGGATTTGGGTACAGAGGTTCATATTAGTACTTCTTTCCACCCTCAAACAGATGGCCAGTACGAAAGGACTATTCAGGTCCTGGAGGACATGCTTCGGGCCTGCATTCTTGACTTTGGAGGTTCATGGGATTGGTTTGTGCCATTGGCCAAGTTTGCATATTATAATAGCTTCCATTCAAGCATTGACATGGCACCTTTCGAGGCCTTATATGGTAGGCATTGCAGATAGCCGATTGGTTGGTTTGATGGTTTAGAGTCTAGACCGCAGAGTACAGGCTTGCTTAGAGATTCCGTAGACCGAGTCCGTTTGATTCAGGATAGACTTAGAGAAGCCTAGAGTAAGAAGAAGAGCTACGCTGATTATAGACTTTGTGCCTTGGATTTCAGTGTTGGCGACTTGGTTTTCCTTCGAGTATCGCCCGTGAAGGGCATGATGAGATTTGGGCGACGGGGCAAGCTTAGCCCCAGGTTTATTAGACCGTTTGAGATTCTGTATAGGGTTGGTAGTGTTGCCTATATGTTAGCTTTGCCTCTGATGTTTTCAGTTGTTCACCCTATTTTTTATGTCTCGATGTTGTGCCAGTATGTGATAGATGAGTCCCATGTGTTGCATTTGTATACGGTTTAGTTAGATGAGAGTTTATCATTTGTGGAGCCATTGATAGCTATTCTGGCCAGAGATATCAGAAGATTGAGATCTTGGGAGATTTCGATTGGGAAAATTCAGTGGAGGCATCGTCCGATCGAGGAGGCTACTTGGGAAATTGAGAGTGAGTTGTGTGCTCAGTATCTGCAGTTGTTCAAACCTTCATGTTCGCCCTTCTTCTTGACTTTTGAGGACAAAAGTTTTTTTAGTAGTGGATGTTGTGATGACCCTTTCGGTCATCTTCGCATTTATGCATTCATTGTACTGTTAGAGCTTACCTGTAGTGGCTCAAAGTCAATTATGGCTTGCTGGGACCGGTAGTTCGGTGTCCTGGTCATTTGTTTGGTCGTTTTGGCCATATGCCTGTTTTAGAGTTTTAACATAGAATATCGTTGACTTTCGTCAACATTCTTAGCTAACATTCTCAGAATTGAATTCTGACAGTTACGTTAGCTCCAGAGCGTTGAGTTTGGTCTAGTTGGACCTTCAGTTGAGGTCTGAGAATTTTCGGTGTGGGTTTTGTGTGGTTTTCTCTATTTCAGGCCATTTGGAGTTGAAAGTATAACTTTAGGTAGCTTTCAATGATCGGAGCATTAGATTCAAAATCCGATGATTCCATCAGCTCTGTAATATTGAGTTTGGGTTAGGTAGTTGGTTGGTTCGGGTTTTGGGTGAGCCGGGATCAATTCGAGTGTTTGGTTGCGTGTTGGTTAGTGTTGACTTGGGTCAAAATTTCTTCGAAATGACCTCTTATGGAAATTTTGTCGATTCCATTAAGTTCGGAACAAGATTTCCTCTCTGTTAGCATTATTAGTTTTTGAATATCGATTTCTGACTGTGCCCAGAATGCCTCGTTGAGTTTTGGAAAGTTGTGGACTTTTGATGTGCAGGTGCAGGCCTCAGGCCTTAATCACGATCGCGAGCCTCATCCCTCATGACCACGATGAAGCACCTTGACTCATGTTCTTCGTGATTTTCTTTCGCGATCACGATGAAGTCCCTTCCCCTTTGTTCATCGCGACCGTGTGGCTAGCCTTCACTATCGCGATGAAGGACCCCTGGCAGTATAAAACATTTTCATTTCATATTTACCGCCATTCTCTCTCATTTTTCTCCATCTCTAACTCGCCCTAACCCTTTCTAATCTGCTCAAACCAGTACACCTTTGAAGAATTCCTGTACCCTCGATAAATTCGTGTTCCGTTGGTGTTTTGGTAAGTTTTCTCTCTTCTTCTTAGTTGTCTTCTCCAATTATCTAAATCTCCATTGTTGTGAATCCTTGGAGCTCAAAATTTAGTTGTAGATTTTGCTCGGGAGAAGTTCATGCTTGGCAGGCTCGCCTTTATCCACATTCTTGGCTTGATTCTTCCATTTGGGTAGGTGATTCTTGCCAATTTCCAATTTTTCTTTCCAAAAATTCCATTGTTGGGTTCCTAGCATTAGGGGATGTTTTAGCTCGAATTTGTAGCCCAATTTCCTTATTTTCTCGGGCATGTACTCCCTTGGTCATTGTGATCATAATGTGAGTTTTCATTTTCAGTTTTGGGTTATGGGCCCCGCGGGCTCGCTTTTGACCCAGATTTTGACCCAGCTACAATTGTGGCAATATGGGTATCGTTAGACTCATTTTAACGTATTATTTGTCTCTGTCATAGTTTGATTATCATTTGGGATCTCTTGGAGCGATTCGGGCTTAGACGTTGTTATTCGGGCAGCTTGTCGTCGGATGACATGTAGATTATGTTCTAAACTCCCCAGACTTAGCATTTACCGAATAAAATTATACTAGCTGGCATCCTTGGGTTGGGTTATTAAGTTAGTACCACAGACCCTGACTGCTTTTCCGCGATTCGCCCCATCTCTTTCCTCCGTTGTATGTAGTATTCTTAGTAGTTGATGTTATCACCCTTATTGTCCTGTGTGGCCTTGTTTTGACTCTGGAACATAGACATTGGGTTATTCGGGGGTGCCCGTGAGTCCCGGGCATCATTATCGTGATTTTATGCTGGCTATCTGTGCTGTAGAGCGATTGGAGCATATGCAGGGCCGATAGGTTAATTGTGGGCTGGGGGCCACTATTGTGATTATGTATGCCATTCATCATGCATATAGATGGAGGGGATTTCTTCTTGACTTTTACTATGGTTTTGTCTTTGGGCCTACTAGGATTGATTTTCTAAACCTTGCATGGCTCGCGGGACCCATTTTCTGTAAATATGATCAAAAAAGGGTTTGGTAACATTTTAATGGGTCTTTTTAGGGTAAGGGAGTTTTCAAGGATATTTTATCACTAGCTCCACTTATACTAGACTTGACGGGGTCGATCTCTAGACTTATTTCACTACAGCTTTCGGGGTGATGCTAGACTAGGCGGGGCCGCGTACTAGAACTATTAGACTTACTGTTTAGACCTAGATACCCTCTAGGCAGCCTTACTTGGGGATTATTTTGAGATTTCGAGGCATCTAGTATGTTGGTCGGGCCCCTCCATGGACCTTGCCATTCCGGACCAGAGGCTGTGAGCTGCAGGTATTGGAGGAGGGGTATACAGTGTGGTAGGGGTATACGGGTGTGACCTTCCATGGATCCTGTCTTCTGGGCCTTTTAGGTTGCAGGAAGCGGGTAACATACGGTACTACTATCACTCTTGACTTAGCATGGCATCATATCATTCATCTATGTGAGGTACCACTCTTGCTTGTTGTTTGTTGATTGTACGCTCTTGTAGTATGGGATGCTGGAGGGTTTGTTTTCACTTGATTGCGTTCCTCAGTTGTATGGGCGGCCGAGGGACTGTAGGTAGACTCTTGTTACTTTATCATGATGCTATCTCCTGTCACGGTTATGATTTTGAGATTTTATACTGCAACGTTGCTAGTTCTGGTTTTGATATTGATATGATTAGTTTGGTTATTGAATCCTATTTTCCGAGCATGTCTATCTTTACTCTTCTCTCCCATTCCTTATACTTGAGGTTACCGGTATACCATCCACTTCTTAAACTTATTATGTATATACTGTTATTGCAAGGATCCCAGGTGCATTATTTCTTACTTTCACCTGTGCCTGTTGTGTATATATTCTACTTGATGGACTTACATGTTGTTTCTATTGTCTTCCCTCAGGGCTAGTTCCTATGTGACTTTTTCGTAGCATTCTGTGACTACTTGTCTTTCTACTCTGTCTATTACTATGCTTTTATCATATATGTGCCCAGTCGGCCTATGATACCTACTGGGTACCTTATGCTTCACATTTGGTGCTCATACTACACTCTGCATCTTCTGGTGCAGATCTTAGTGTGAGCCATCGCCGCTAGCTCATGGGAGACTCGTGCTTGGAGCTTTTGGACTATCCCGGACTGAGGGTGAGATCTTGGCGATCAAGGCTTGACTTTAGCTTGTCTTTTGTATATGTTGTACTCTCGTAGTTCGGAGACATGATGTTTAAGTTATTTTGGACCCTTTTACTCCATATGTAGATCCGGCTCTTATACGCTATGATACCAGGTTTTGGGATTTGGTATAGCTTTCGCATTGTTTATATATTACTCCTGTTATCTATTTTCTTCATCTTGTTCCCTTTCTTCCGCTTATTAAATTGTTCTTCTGTTTTAGTTGATAGAATGTGGCCCATTACTAACCATTCCGGGTTACGGAGATTGATTCGCCTACTGGAGGATTGTAGGTGCCATCATGATCGAGATATCGGGTCGTGACACCTTGGCTCAAAAAGAGACTTTTCAATTTCATTAACCTTTGCTTGAGAATTATAATTGCTTTAAATAAAAATTTCTCGAATTTGAATCTTTTTTCCAAAAAATGAATTTTCTCTAGTTAAAATAAACTAATTTACAATGAATTTAATGATAGCATTTTGCTTAAATCATTTTCTCTAATAAATCTAAAATATTTTTATTATTTTATCTCTTTCGATAATTAGTTTTTTTTAAGTTAGTCAAAATAGTTTTGGTTAACTATTTTTAAATGGACATTGTTAAGTACCTTAAAATCTTCTTAAGACATTACTTGAACTCTTACACATTTTCTCTTATTTTAAAGATTTATTTTTGTTTTTAAGTCTTATAAATTGTTTTAAGTTTTCTTAGTTTCTTTATAAAAATTAAGTGGCGACTCTATTTGTTTTAGAATTATTTTGAAATTTCTTTTATGTTTTGAAATAATTTCTAAGTGTCAAAAACCATTTTATTTCCTTATTTTGTGAAAATAAATAATAAATTCTGAAAAGGGATAAAACAATTAGAAGCTCTTATACATATCTAGACTAGATCCTTGGGAACAGAAGTTGTATTGTTTGAAGAAAGGAAGATGAGTTTACATCTTTTAAATTAAAAATGTCATCTGTGAATATTTCTTCTAATGAACTCGCGTTTTAAAGAGGATGGATGGTAAGCGTTTCTCCTATCAAACTAGAGTCGAGTAGGTGCACGCACGATCTCATAAAATGGATCGTGACATAAATTGGTTTAATGGTTGATAATATGTAGCATGAATGCCCAGGGAAAGCCGTAGAGAGCATAAGATGCATTATTCTTCTCAAGATGTGTGTCTTTCTACCTGTTGAAGTCTATCTTGTTCTTCAGATAGTCCAAGGTCAACCTAAAGGACTCCTTACCCCAAGGTATTTCCCAAAGAAACTCAAAGAGTCCACCATTTTGATCAAGTCAGTTTCCATATTCTTGGATGCATCACTTGCAAGCAACATCAAATCCAAGAACCACACTAAAAAACTTTTTAAACTTATCCTCCTTATCTAGCCTACTTCTTCTATCCAACTGTAACAACTTTGATCCTGCAATGTTTTTTCTCTTGGTAACCTTCTTGCAAAATTTTACACCCTTCTCAATCACCTTGTTCAATTTTGATTTATGGGAGTAAGATGAATAATTTAATCCCGTAATTAGAGAAAACTCCTTCAAGCTAAAATATGCCGGCTTGTCATTCACTCAGAACCACATCTCATGCAATATGCTATCCTCCTTCACACAATGCAAAAGCATATAATGGACCATTTGACCATTTAACTTGAGCTAATCCGGTATATGTCTCAATTGTCCAAAGCATGAATACTTGAACTTGCCCTTTAAGTCTTTGATCTTTTAAAACATTTCTAAATTCATGATACAACACCATCCTAGACCTAACAGATATCTTTACCATAAGTAATCCAACGTCATCTAGCCATGTAGCTAGGTCATAACTCTCACCAAAAATCTCTCTTGCACAAATTGTCAAGGACAATGGATCATTATCCTCATCACTACCTCTCCCACTATCCTTAACAATATCTCTACTACTACACTCAGCAATATTATCACTACCCTCATCAACATACTGATCGATATCAGCCACAGTTTCTGGACTTGACATTGGTTCTTCCTCTATAATTTTTTTCCTTTTTGAGGTCCTTGCAACTTCTTCACCTTTTTTTCCTACTACTAGAATGAGTGCTTCTCTTTCCTCCTCTAGTTTTAACCATCTTTTCTGATCTATATACCAAATAAAATTTTGTCATTGGCAACTACAATATAAAAATAATACTAATCGACCACAAGTTTATTAATAGAACGCAAATTTGCAAGAATAGAAACAGAAAAATGCACAATCAAAATAATCAAAGTAAGTATGATTTCTCAACATATTCGACAATGCAATAGGAAGCAACACAATTATACTGAACAAAAATTCTAAAAAAAATCTAAAAATCTATACGCAGGAACATGAAAAAATTTCAAAATTTCTATGTCCAAAGGATAAACAAAACTCAAAAAAACAAAAAGCTACGGAATCAAACAAATTAAGTATAAACACACATTTTCAAAATTAAATACGCCAAGTTTCAGAAGAATTTTTTTCATCAACCTAGGGTTCAATCCACCAAAATGATGCAGAAAGAAAAATCATCAATATGGAACTTAAAATGGTCTGAAGAACAATTAAACTTACCTGAGTATGAAAAAAAAAGAGCTTTGATGTTGGGGAAGAAGATGAATTAAAAATTGCCTAGAATTCTTCTATCAGTTGGAAGAACAAGGAAGATGAGAGGTTGAGGAGAGAAAAAAGTAGTTGTGCATATTTTAGGAAAAGAGAAAGGGAGATGAATGTAATTTAAAAGACTTATAATATTTCCTGAACCTTTGTAAAATACTAAAAAAGACCTCGATCCCACAATATGACCCCAATTTTCTCAATTCTAACCCTAAAAAATAAAGAAAAAAGAAACCGAGTGTCTATTTTGTAAATTAAGTTTTAAGACTTGCTAGTGTGTCAGATATTCTCAACTAACTAACTAACTTTAAGAAAATACTTTTGGGGAAAATGATTTGAAAATCATTCAATGTGTTGTAAAATTATTGTGGGTTAACTAACACACAATCATACACAATAAAAATAAAGAAGAAAAATAACATAAGGATTTAACGAGGTTCGGCTAGGCTTAATACTCCAAGCAAAAGCAGAGAGAGTTTTTCACTATGAAAAAAGAGAAGTTTTCAATGATTTTAGAATCTACAACTACAACCCTATATATAGATCCCAAGTAGTCCTAAATCTATGAGGAACAGGTTCTCCCAATCCTTTAAGGACTATACTTTCCTTTTTCAAATCCATTAGGACAAAGGATTTCCTAAACCAATAGGGATTATGAGTTTTCTAAAATATACAAGGAAAAAATTCAAGACATAATTAACAAATATTTCCCTTGGCTTGAATTCTTTTCATCAATAGGAACAACATCTCTCTGCCTTGTCCTCAACCCTCGAAAAGGCTCACTGAGTATTACATATACTAATCATGTCTAAGCAATGACTAAACTTATTGGTCGGGACTGCCTTGGTTATCATATTTTCCAGATTATCATGTGTATACATCTTCCTCACATCAACAATCCTTTGAAGCAGACTACCTTTTGTCCCTTTGGCAATGAACCAAACTTCCATTTTTGATACTTGTGAAGTGACTCAATCTCTTCACCCATAGAACTAACCCGTAGATCCATTTTTGAACTAGAAATAATCTCTTTATAGCTATTCGGCTCAAGCACGTCAATGGTCTCTGCAACTAATAAATCAAATTCCATAAAATTTGCATAATCAGAAAGATTTTCATCAACTACATTTGCAAATCTCTTTGGTCGGTTGATCACTCTCTTCTATCTTCCTGTTGCAATGTTATACGATTGTTGTTGCATAGGTACATCAACATTATCATCTTGATTATTGTTTTGCACCTCCTCCACTTTCGAACTACTAGGCTGAGCTAGTAGAGATTCAATTTCTAGCTCTATGCAGTCACTAACACAATGATCTATTTATGCTATTACCTTCTCCTTCTGACTGTCTAGTGAGGTAGATTCATTAAATTTCAAATCCCTACTAATAATTAATCCTGGAGTCTTTTGATCTGTGCACCACAATCTGTAACCTTTCACTCCATTTGCATACCTTAGAAATATACATTTCTTTGCCCTCGGCTCAAGATTTCCATCCTTCACATGAGCATAAGAAGGACAACCAAATATCCTCAAATTTGAATAATAAGTAGGCGAATTGTACCAAGCCTCAAAAGGAGTTTTGAACTCAATAGTTATGGATGGAGATCTAATGATATAATGACCCTCCCAGTCATTTATGTGTGTTTGCCTTTCTTGTACCATTAGAGCTTACCTTTAGTGGCCCCAAGTCATTTATGGCTTGCTAGAACCAGTAGTTTGGTGCCCGGGCTGTTTGTTTGGCCTTTTTGGCCATTCTTTGTTTGAGAGCTTTAGGCTTTTCAAAATGTTGACTTCGGTCGACATTCTTGGTGAATGTGCTCAGAATAGGATTCTGATAGTTCCATTAGCTCTGAATCATAGACTTTGGTCTAGAGGGACCTTTGGTCAGTATCCGAGAGCTTTTCATTTTGAAATTCTCTCTCGTTTTGTGTTTTCAGGCCAATTGGGCTTATTTCATTGACTTTGGTAAACATTTGGAGAAGATGGCCTCGGATAAAAATTATGTCAGCTCTATTAGCTCCGAAACGTTGAGTTTAGACTATAGGGACCATTGGTTTGGGTCCCAAAGCTTCCGGACTTGTTTTTGGCCATTGGGTTCCATTTTGGAAATAGTTGGCTAAAGGTTGATTTTGGGCCTGGGGCCCACTTTTAATTAAATCGACCTACGATGGGATTTTCATCGATTCCATTATACCTAGAACACCATTTCTAGTTGAATAGCTCAGGTCGTTTGTGTTTGCAAGACGGTGGATGCATTCCCAGGGACCCAAAGTGTGAAAAATATGCGCTTGACAGCTGGTTGTTGTCATGGGCCCTTTTGTTCATCGCGTTTGCGGAGGGGTGGCCGCATTTGCGAAGAGTAATTTCAATCCACCCTATTTTTGTTCTTCGCGTTTGCGGAGGGCTGGCCACGTTCGCGAAGGCCATTTTTTAGCCGCCCCACTTTTGTTCTTCGCGTTCGCGAAGGGTTGGCTGCGAGGGTATTTTCCAGCAGCTATTTAAGCTGAGCCCTTCATTTTTTCAGCCTTTATTTATCAACTCCCACACCTATTAGACACCTTAAAAACTCCCTAAACTTATCCAAATATTTTCCTAGCTTCAGAAAATTGTTATTCTTCGATAATCTGTGGTTCCTCGTCAATTGGTAAGTCTCCTTCCCCGACCCTTTCCTCTCTTGCTTTCTATAAATCATCCATTGTTGTTTATTTTCAAAGCTTGGGATTCTTTTAGAATCTGCCCATTTATGATTTTCATGATCGTGGACTCACTCAATCTACCTCCTTGGCATAATTTCTCGCATTGTAGTAAGCTACCTTGTCCAATTTCCGGATTTATTTCTTAAAAATTCCTCTTTTATTTCTTGGCTTGAGCGGTCTGTTTTGATCCCCAATTGTTGTCCGTTTCTGCTCAAATTTTGAGCAAGTGCTCCTGGTATGGTAAGGAACACATGTGTATTTCTAATTTTTGGTTTTAGATTATGGGGCCCACGTGCCTGTTTGTGACTCGAATTTTGACCCGGTTATGTTTATGGAATTATGGGTATCTTTAGTCTTGTTTTGACGTATAGATTATTGTGTTGATAGTGGTTTCGCAAATTGGAGCTTCCAGAGTAGTTTGAGCCTAGACAACATCGTCCCCGCAGCTATTTATCGGACGACAGGTAGGTTATGGCTTTCCCTACCTAGACTCTGTGTATATAGGCTATAACTGCATTAATTAGTATCATTGGATGGGTTGTTTTAGGTTGGTACCCCATACCTTGCCCGTCTTTCAATTCGTTTATTTCATACGTTGGTTGTAGTCTTCGTATCAGTATTGTATATTAACCTTGTAGTCCTGTGTGGCCTTGTATTGATTTTGGAACATAGATAGTGGGTTATTTGGGAATGTCCATGAGTTACGGATACAGAGATATCCTTCTAGGCTGGTTATATCTATTGTAGAGTTATTGAGCCTATGCAGGGCTGATAGGAAATGTTTGTGAACCATTGGGCTAATTTATATTTTTGTGCGAGCATATCATCCATGAAAAAGGTTTTTCCCTACATGTTTTACTTTGGTTTTGGCTGCGAGCCACTATGGACGGTTTTTCCTAAACTTGCATGGCCCTGGGGGCATTTTTTGTATAATCTAATGATGACATGAGATTTTGGATGATTTCACAATGATTTCCTAATGATACTAGGCTCTGCTGGGTAGAGCACTAGACTTGATTTTCTACTAATACTAGGCTCTACTGGGCAGAGCACTAGACTTGATTTCTTACTAATTTAGACCTGGACATGCTCTGAGCACTCTTTGAGAGGGTTATTGAGACTTTTATTACTGATTTAGACCCGAGTATACTTTGGGCTCCCCTTGAAAGGGTCTTTTGAGATTAATACTACTGTTTTAGACCTGGTTCAGCTCCTAGCACGTACTTTGAGGTTTTGATTCTCTGAGATTTCACATTTGTTACTATATATGGTTAGAGACCTCCATAGGCCATTTGTTCCAGGACTTGGCTACAGGCCGAGCATGCCAGAAGAGGGGTTTATGGCATAGGATGAGGTATAGCAGGCACGTCCCACTATAGGTCCTCCTGTCGAAGTTCCGGGGGGAGGTGAATATAGATTCACTATTACCAGTTCCATCATTATCATCATCATGCATATTTCACTCCGATTCCATCTTTGTTTTCTGTGTGTTCAGTGTACGCTCTGGTTGTATGGGAGGCCGAAGGGTTTGTTTTCACTTGATTGCATTTCTCGGTTGTATGGGAGGCCGTTGGGACAGAAGGTAGTTTAGATTACTCTTGTCGCTTTATAGAGCTGGTTATGGTCCTTATTTCTTTGTGATTTAGCGGTTATTAGCCTGTTGAGGCTCCGATTGTGGGATTTTGATTATTGAGAGGGCTAGGGAGTCCTATCTTATTGAGGCACTTTTGTGTGTCCTTTTGAGCAGATCGTGAGTTTCTATTTCCATTCTTATCAGGATTTGAGTAGTATTTATCGGTTATTGTGGGTTAGTTATTCCATCCTAGGGTTGTACTTGTGAGGTGGATTCCTGGTTATGATATCTTGAAGTTGGATTGGTGTTATGATTTCCTTATGCTTGTTGATTCTATCTCGAGTATGTTAGACTGCTTTCCTTCTTTTCCTTTTACTTTAGGTTATCGGTATACCACCATTTTCTTAACTCCCTCTCTTTATTTACTTATATTGTTGGGCAAGGACTCCAGGTGTGTTCTTCTTTCCTTCACATGTGATTTTGAGTATCTATATCATTTGTGATAGCATTGTCTGCTTATAACTCTTGGTTGTCAATTCTCCGTGCTAGTTCCCATATGCATTATTCATTATTTTCTGTGACTGCTTTCTTGCAATCTGTTATTTACTGATTTTATATCTTATATGTGCTCAGTCGGCCGATGATGCCTACTGGGTACCCATTGCTTAGCAATTGGTGCTCATACTACACTTCTGCATCTTTTTGGTACAAATATTAGTTGAGATTTCTCTATTGATCTCGTTAGAGACTCATGCGGATTTCGGGATATTTGAGACTAGGGTGAGCGCTTGACGATCGGGGCTTGACCATATCTCATCTTTTGTACTGATACTCTTTGTATATTCTGAGACAGTTGTACTTATCTTTTATTAGTTCTAGCACTTGTACTCTATTAGAAGTAATTTTACTGTTGATGTGACGCTAATTTACGTCACTTTCGACTCCTTTTTACTAAGAACAATCGTACGTTTTCAAGCAACCATTGTTGTTTTTAATGTTTTTATGTTGTATTTGTAGGAAATGGAAGCAAACACGAAAACGGAAGAAAATACGAGAAAAACGAAGTTCTGCCTAAGAGTGACGGCCTGGGTGACGGGCCGTCACACATGTGACGGTCCGTCACTGGGACCGTCACACCAAGGCAGACTTCCAGGCGGCACCACTGCCTAGCAGTGACGGTCCAGGCGACGGTCCGTCACTGCTGTGACGGTCCGTCACCCCTGGCCGTCACGCTTAGGCAGTGACTCAGTCGGCGACCCGCGTTTTTGGGGATTCCTAGCCCGTTTTGGAATTGGTTTCTATTACTCCTATAAATACCCCATGTTAGGTTATGTTAAAGGTGTCGAATATTATTTTAGATTATTCTCCCATTAGTTTAAACACGTTTTTGGTTGGTTTTTGAGAACAACAACACGGTTCATTCTCTTGAATTCGTGTCTTGATTCGTTCGTGAGTTCTTGGTGTTCTTGTTCGTGGATATTGGAAGATTGATTATTTTCATTATATTGTAAGACTTTTCTTCCTTTTATGATGAATACAATTATTTTCTCTTATTTATCGAGCATGAGTAACTAAAACTCCCGCAACTAGGGTTGTGGGAGCCATGGCAAACGTAGTAATATAGATTCCGGGTAGCATTGGGTTCGATATATGTATTGTCACGTTGTTAATCATACTTATGTCACGTTTTCTAGTGGTTGCAAACATTAGAACATGCCTAGGTTTAATTTGCTTGAGTAAAGAGATTAAAACCGGGAAAAATTGATTAACGACAAGGATTCGAGACTACCAACTCTCGTCTTAAAGATTAATGCCGTAACTGGATTAGTCTACTTGATGTTAGGATTGAGAGCTAAAAAGTACATCTTTTTGAGATCGAAAGAAGATAAAAGGAAATTTGTTTATTTGGTCGAGAGACGTTTAGACAATACAATAGACGCAATCATATCGTGACACGCATATAGAAAGAACCCGGTTAAGCCTAGAATCGATATTGTTACAACGCCATGGTGAACACATCCCTAGTTCATCCTCTCATACTGATTTAAACTCCTACGTTTATTATTGTTTTGTTTACAATTTGATTACAAAACCCCCCTTTTTATTTTTATCGGAAATAATTGATCACTAGTCATCTACTTCACCAAAGTCTTAATCTTCACCATATTCTCTGTGGGATTCGACCCCAACCTTGTTGGGTTCTTTACTTGACAACGATCGCTTACGCTTCATTAATTTGAGGTGTAGTTTGAGCGTTATCAAAAAGTAGCGCCGTTGCCGGGGAATACGGTTGTTTGATTAAGTCTGGTGTGTTTATTTGACTCTTAGTCATACTTTCCTGCTTTTATTTCTGTTTGTTGTTTTTGTTTTTGGACAGGGTACAGGTTGTGCATGCCAAGTACCCGAGGTTCGGGGGAACAAATTTTACCTTACGACCCCGAACTTGCGAGAACATTGAGGCGGAATATGGCCGCACAATTAGAGGCAGCAAGGATCGCTGCAGAACTGCAGGCCCAACAAAATTTGAATGCTGGTGGTCTGCAGGATGATGTGGTACGGAATGATGAGGATCTAGATTTAGATGGAGCTGGCGCTACGGGCGCCATTATTGTTCCACCGCTACCGCCCGGAGCCAAGTTCAACATCACTAGCACGATGATCCAAATGTTGAACTTGAGAGGAGTGTTCCGCGGTGTTGCTGGTGACGATCCAAACCAGCACTTGATGAATTTCGTGGGGATCTGCAAATCGTTTGAGCTGCCGGGCGTGAGTCAGACAGCGATCAGGCTCAGATTGTTTCCGTTGTCTCTGTCTGATGAGGCAACATTGTGGTTGACGGAGCTGACCCCCGACTCTATCGCAACGTGGGGCGAGTTGAGAGGAGCTTTCCTAGAAAGGTTCTTTCCTCCCTCTCGGATGATACAGTTGAGGGATGAGATTAGTAATTTCAGGCAGCAACCTCACGAAGCACTGCACTAGACTTGGTTGCGATTTAAGAAGAAGCTGACACAGTGCCCCAACCATCAGCTGAACAACGAATTCTTGATGCAGACATTCTACAGGGCACTAAATTCGGCTACCAAGCCAACATTGGACAACGCAGCAGGTGGAGCGTTTATGGGTTGCACTTTTGCCGACGCCACAGCTATTTTGGACAGGCTCACCAAGACCAACAGAGCCTGGCACATACGGGATTCAGAGGTTGCAGCTAGCACCTATACCGTTGGCATGTCAGCAGAGCAGCGAAGGAAAGAGGAGGAGCGCGACCAAGACATGGCGCATCTTAAAACACAGTTAGATCTCCTGACAAGGCACTTGACGTCAGGAAGTATAGAGAAGGTACAAGTTGTGGGTTCCCAAGGTATGAAGACTGAGGAGGCCAATTACGTGGGGGGTTTCCAGGCCAATGGCCAGGGAAACCAAGGTCGGAACTATCAAAGAGACAACCACTATGAGAATGGTGGCTACAAAAATCGCGACCAAGGAAGCTGGAGGAACAACACCGATAGAGGTGGGTTGTATATACCACCTGGTAATCGGGATAAGACCAGCAGCGAGGCTGAGACATCCAAACTAGAGAATATGATGGAGAAGATGCTGCTTAAAGTGGAATCGACTGACTCTGGGGTAAAGGCAATGCGGAATGAGTTATCAACATTGAGTCTGGTAGTGGAGTCACACTCAACCGCGATCAAGCAACTAGAGCAGCAAGTGGGTCACATCTCGGCATCTCTAAACCCAAGGAAACCAGGTACTTTGCCGAGCGACACCACTCATCCGAAGAATGATGCAAGCTGTATGGCGATCACCACAAGAAGCGGAAAAATATTACCGGAATCACATCCGGTAATTCATACTCAAGGTGACATTGCGGATGATGAAGAGGCGGTAGAGGAGGAAACTCCAAAGCCCGCGGAAAAATGCAAGGAAGCTGAAAAGCTTCCAACTATGATGCCTCGACCACCACCTCCGTTCCCACAGCGTTTAAAGAAGAAAGCTAACGATGGTAAGTTCCTGAACTTCATGAACATGTTGAAAGAGATTTCAATAAACATACCATTGGTGGAAGCGCTGGAACAAATGCCCGGTTATGCCAAGTTCATGAAGGACTTGATTACAAAGAAGCGGACGGTAAGCTTTGAGCCAGAAGACAACCTTCATCACTGCAGCGCTATTTCCTCTAGATCATTAGTGGAAAAGAAAGGAGATCCAGGTGCGTTCACTGTTCCATGTACTATCGGAAAGCTCAACTTCGGAAGAGCTATGTGTGATCTTGGTGCTAGTATCAATTTGATGCCGCTAGCAGTGTATGACAAATTGGGTTTGGGAGCTCCTAAACCAACGTCCATGAGAGTGATGATGGCGGACCGTTCGGTAAAGCGACCCGTAGGGATATTGTCTGATGTGCTGGTCCAGATTGGTAAGCTTATATTCCCGGCCGACTTTGTGATCTTGGATTGCGAGGTGGATTTCGAAGTTCCCATAATCTTGGGACGACCGTTGCTAGCTACCGCGAGAGTGTTGGTTGACATGGAGAAAAATGAGCTGACCTTCCGATTGAACAATGAATTGGTCAAGTTCGATGTGTCCAAATTAATGAAGCAACCAAGTGACATGAGGGTGGTCGCGGTCATCAATACCATTGAGGAACCTCTTGCGGATGTGCACCTTGAGGAGAAGTGTCTGGTTGAAACTCTAGCTGTTGTAAGAAGGATGGTGCGAGAGAGGAAACATGTAGAGGAAGGCGGTGAAATTAAATCGAGAAAACGAAAACACCGCAAGAGAATCTGCAAAGAAAGAGCGAAGAAGTTGTCGCAACTAGCGATGGAGCCCAAAGAGGAAGCTGGAACGCCACACTCCATTGAGTTCTCTTGTTTTGGAGACCCAGGCGGTCTCCAACATCATTCCAGAATCTAATTCATATCGACTTCACAGGTATTCCTTTATTCTCACAGCTTTTAGTTTTCATATGTATGCATTGGGGACAATGCATGAGTCTAAGTTGAGGGTGTTGGGAAACCTGTGAGTCACCACCGAGGGTTTTTGTTGCCGATTTCTTTTCCCTCCGGTGTGCTATCTAGTAGAACCGGCATGTTTAGGTTGTTTGTTTTAAATTATATTTTTTTTTAGTGTCTATAGCAAGCATGTGTTGTTCTTGTCTAAAAATAAATGAGGCCCCTTAAAAATTTTCTGGTTTTGAGCTTATGTTGAAACGATTGACTGTTGGGATCCTTGTATGTCATTGTGTGATTATGAGTAGAATGAGTATGCTTAAGCCGAGCGGTTGTTTGATAGTTGGTAGCGATATAGTTTCTTGGTGCCAAGAGCGTGTGAGATTATTGTCATAAATTCTTACTCTGTGCATGCATCTAGAACTTGCCCGGTCTATTTTGTTAAGTTTGAAGTTTGGTTGCTCAGGAAAGGATCGCAGGCCCTTTTTGATGCAGTCCACTTAGCCTATATGACCGTCCAAATACAAATAATCCCTTTTGATCCCTGTTTGAGCCGTAATTGACCTTATTCTTTCAATAACCTGTCACCATTCCTGTTTAACTTTGAATCCCTATTTTGGCCCTGGTCCTTCCTTGGACATCGTGCACCTCAACGTAGGCAAACAACCTAAGTTGAGGGTGGCTACTATAGAGGTACACCCTGTGTTGGCCCTGGTCCTACCAATGGACATTGTGCACCTTGACGTAGGCAATCAGCCTAAGTTGAGGGTGGCTACTACAGTGGTAAAGGAGAAGAAAAAAAGGATGGAGATGATTGTTGTTGAATAGAATGAAAATCCGGGTGTGCGCCTAAGAAAAGAAAAGAAAAATAAAGAAAGATGAAAAGGATCGAAAAAGAAATAAAAAGAATTGGCAAAACAAAGAGGCCGCATCTGTAGCTAGAAACGAGGAAATAAAAAAAAGGTGAATAAGGATGGACAAAGTAAAGTTGGGTGGTAATATGATGTCAATGGTTCCAAGGAGGGCTTAGTCACTAACCCCTAAATGTATCCTACCTGCACCTGAAGCCTCATTACAAGCCAAAACAAGTCCTGTAGTGATCTTGAGCGGCTTTCTGAAGAACTGAAATAGAATAGTAAGGGCAAGCCTATGGTATCGCATGTGCATTGTGTGAAATCGTTTGTGAGTGTGAGCGCTTACCTAGTCCCAAATCGTGTGTGTGGGATTTCTTTGTGGTGAGGGCACCAAGATTTCTGTATTGTCTATTGATTGTTAGGATAGCTGCGCGTGTGTATGCATAATATTCTATCATATCGGAATGACATGTTTGGATCCTTGCAAGTTAGTGGTTCATACAGTCGTGTGCTACAAGGGAGCTTGATTTAATTGAATAAGTTTGAATGACCATGAGTTGCTATAGACATGAATTCTTGTTCTTAGTTGAGGCGTTTGATTGTTTTATGTTATGTTGCTTGAGGACAAGCGAACGTTTTAAGTTGAGGGTGTTGATGTGACGCTAATTTACGTCACTTTTGACTCCTTTTTACTAAGAACAATCGTACGTTTTCAAGCAACCGTTGTTGTTTTTGATGTTTTTATGTTGTATTTGTAGGAAATGGAAGCAAACACGAAAACGAAAGAAAATACGAGAAAAACGAAGTTCTGCCTAAGAGTGACGGCCTGAGTGACGGGCCGTCACACATGTGACGGTCCGTCACTGGGACCGTCACACCAAGGCAGACTTCCAGGCGGCACCACTGCCTAGCAGTGACGGTCCAGGCGATGGTCCGTCACTGCTGTGACGGTCCGTCACCCCTGGCCGTCACGCTTAGGCAGTGACTCAGTCGGCGACCCGCGTTTTTGGGGATTCCTAGCCCGTTTTTGAATTGGTTTCTATTACTCCTATAAATACCCCATGTTAGGTTATGTTAAAGGTGTCGAATATTATTTTAAATTATTCTCCCATTAGTTTAAACAAGTTTTTAAGTCGTTTTGAGAGCAAACAACACGATTCATTT
>QJPP01001568.1:0-94701 GCA_003996215.1 Jaltomata sinuosa | reverse complement strand
TAGCCTATCAACAATCACCCATATGGAATCAAACCCATGAGAAGTACGAGGCAAACCAACAACAAAGTCCATAGTAATCCCTTCCCACTTCCACTCAGAAATGGGAAGTCGCTGCATCAAACCACCAGGTCTCATGTGCTCGAACTTAACCTGCTGACAGTTCAAGCACCGAGATACAAACTCCGCTATATCCCGCTTCATACCACTCCACCAGTAAAGCTGCCTCAAGTCTCTATACATCTTTGCTGTGCCAGGGTGAATGGAGTATCTAGTACAATGTGCCTCATGAAGTATCAACTGAATCAAATCACTAATCCTCGGAACACAAAGGAGACTATCAAACCTCAGAACCCCATCTGAATCTAGAGTAGCCCGACTGGTCTCACCCTGAACAACCCGATCACAAAGGTCACACAACTGCTGATCCTCAAACTGACGGCTCTGAATCTGATCAATCAAAGTAGAACGAACCTCAACACTGGCGAGAACTCTGCTAGGATCCGACAAGTCAAGCCTAACCAAACGGTTAGCCAAGGACTGAATGTCCAAGGCCAACGGCCGCTCTGAAACTGGAAGAGAAGCTAGGCTACCCATACTTACTGCCCTCCGACTCAAGGCATCCGCTACCACGTTTGCCTTGCCCGGATGATACAGAATAGTGAAGTCATAGTCCTTCAGTAACTCGACCCATCTCCTCTGTCTCGAGTTCAACTCCCGCTGACTCGTGATATACTGAAGACTACGGTGATCGGTGAAGATATCACAGTGAACTCCATATAAGTAATGCCTCCAGATCTTGAGCGCGAAAACTACCGCCGCCAACTCTAAGTCATGAGTGGGTAGTTGCGCTCGTGAACCTTCAGCTGCCTCGACGCATATGCTATTACTCGACCCTGCTGCATCAACACACAACCAAGACCAACCCCAGAAGCATCACAATACACGGAGAAGCTCTGACCCTCAACCGGCAAAGTCAAAACTGGAGCTGAAGTCAATAAGGCCTTAAGCCTCTAGAAGCTATCCTCACACTGATCCGACAACTGAAATGGGATATCCTTTCTAGTCAGCATAGTCAAGGGTGCTGCTATGGAAGAAAATCCCTCAACGAACCATCTGTAGTAACATGCTAGCCCAATAAAACTGTGAACCTCAGTAACAGTAGTAGGTCTAGGCCACTCACAGACCGCTGAAATATTTCCCGGATCAACCCTAATCCTATACTTAGACACCACGCGCCCTAGGAATGCAACTGACTCAAGCCAAAACTCGCACTTCGAGAACTTGGCATAAAGCCGATGATCTCTCAAAGTCTGGAGTATGACCCTCAAGTGCTTCTCATGCTCATCTCTACTACGCGAGTATATCAAGATGTCGTCTATAAAAACTATCACAAATGAGTCCAAATACGGGCCAAGAACCATGTGCATCAAGTTCATAAAGGTTGCGGGGGCATTAGACAACCCAAAAGACATCACCAGGAACTCATAATGGCCATAACGTGTCCTGAATGCTGTCTTAGGGATGTCCTCCGCCCTAATCCTCAACTGATGGTAGCCAGACCTCAAATCAATCTTCGAAAACACGACTGAACCCTGAAGCTGGTCAAACAAATCATCAATCCTCGGCATCGGATACCTATTCTTCACTGTCACCCTATTCAGCTGCCGGTAATCAATACACATGCGCATCGACCCATCCTTCTTCTTCACGAAGAGAACAGGAGCACCCCAAGGTGACATAATAGGTCTAATAAACCCCTTAGCTAATAGATCCTGGAGCTGCTCCTTAAGCTCCCTCAACTCAGCAGGAGCCATACGGTAAGGAGAAATAGAAATGGGCCTAGTGCTCGGCTCTAACTCAATAGCAAAATCAATATCTCCCTCAGGTGGAAGGCCTGGCAGGTCGGTAGGAAACACATCGAGGAAGTCTCTAACCACAGGAACGGACTCAGGAGAAGTAAGGTCAGCACTAACATCTCATACAGATGCTAGATAAGCTAAACACCCACGGGAAATCAACTTCCTAGCTCGAAGACAAGAGATGATCCCAGATGGTGCATGGCTAACAAAACCCTGCCACACAACCGGGGATACACCGGGCACAGCTATGGTAATGGTCTTGGCATAACAATCCAAAACCACACGGTGAGGGGATAACCAGTCCATGCCCAGTATCACATCAAAATCTAGCATATCAAGAATCATCAAATCACCCCAAGTCTCTGAATCACCAATAGATAACATACAGATCTCACAATCGATCCACTACTAAAGAATCTCCTACTGGGGTCGAAATAGAAACAGGAACAGATAATGGCTCACTAGCCAACCCCAAACAAGGCACAAAGTAGGCAGATACATATGAACAAGTGGATCCAGGATCAAATAAAGCCATAGCAGACTGATGGCACATAGAAATCGTACCTGTAATCATAGCATCTGAGGCCTCTGCCTCTGGTCTCCTAGGGACCGCGTAAAACTGACGATGACCTCCACCTGCCGGACCGCCATCCCTACCACCTGCTCTGCCACGTGGAGCACCACCTCTACTCTGACGACCACCCCTTCAAGCTAGGGGATGAAATACTCGTAAAGGATCGGCCATCTGAACTGTACCCTGCTGAGGGCAATCTCTAGCAAAATGACCAATTGCACCATAAGTAAAACAAGCCCCTAACGGCCTACTCAGTCGAGATGAACCAGCAAATCCCGTATGACCACCACGACCTGATGCCCAAGAAACTGTACCCCTCGAAGACTGGCCGCCATAGCCCTGATGGCTGCTCTGACCCTGCTCGAACTGGGTACTACCGAACGTCTGAATGGAAGCCTGAACCGGTCGGCTGGACTGAACCTGGTACTGCTGTGGCTGATAACTCCGGCTCCACTGGCCAGGACCTCTACCACCATATCTGGAACCACTATAGACACCCTGATGTTGAGGCCTCTTATCTCTGGACCCCTGATCATATCGCTGTATGTCCTCCACAGTGCAGGCATAGTCTACAATAGCCTGGAATGACCAACCACTGGCAATCAATATCTCAGCTGGCTGCCTGATCTCTGGCCTCAAACCCCATACAAATCTGCGAATCCTATCTGCCTCGGTAGGAATGATCATAGCTCCGAATGGTGCTAGCTGATGAAAATGGGTCTCATACTCCGAGATAATCGTAGACCCCTGCACAAGGTGAGTAAACTGCTCCCTGCGATGCTCACGATCACTCTGAGGTAGGAACTTGGCCATAAAGGCCTCATAAAACTCAGACCAGGTTAAAGGAGGTGACGATGGTGGTCTACAAGCAACCTGAGCCCTCCACCATAACTTCGTTGGGCCCTCCAACTGATAGGTAGTATAACCAACCCCGTGAGTCTCCAACAAACCTAAATGATGCAACATATCCTCACAGGTAGTAATAAAGTCATGTGGATCATGTCCAGAAGTACCCGCAAACCTCAGAGGTGCTAACCTAAAAAACCTACCCAACGCCTTCTGCTCTGACTCTGTCATAACTGGGCGAGGAGCAAGAGGCTGTGCAATAGATGGAACCGGAATGACCTCCGCACGGGGAGCCATAGTATACGGCTGCGCTCCTGAGCTCTGTGCACCTAGGGCTGCCCCCTGAGCGGATGTCTGCGCTACCTCAGAAGGCCGCTCTCCAATCACACCCAAAAGCTGTAATAGTAATCCCTGAATATCCGGAGACTGAGCTGCGACTGGAGCTGGCACAGAAGTGGGCACTGGAGCTGCTACTGGAGCTGGCGCTGGAGGCTCATCTCCGCGTGATGCCGATGATCTCGTACGAACCATCTGCGGAAGAATGAAGTAGGACAAATGAGATTTCCAGAAACTTCAAGGGTTGTACACACGACACAGAAGCAATGAAAGAGTCGAATTTCCTAAAATGTCACTGTAGCCTCCCAAAGATTGAGTACGGACGTCTCCGCCCCGATCCGCAGGACTCTACTAGACATTGGATCCTCTACCGATGACACCGGTGAACCTAAAGCTCTGATACCAAGTTGTCACGACCTAATTTCTCGGTCATGATGGCACCTACAACCCCCGATAGGTGAACCAATCCCCGTAGCCCAGAACAGTTAGTAATGGGCTACTATCTAACAAGTAAGAGAACAAGACGAATAAAATAGTTAACCAGTATATAAATATATACATATGCGGAAACTAAACCAAACCCCAAGACCTGGTATCATAGTACAGAGCCAAACTACATACATGGAGTGCAAATAAACCAAACTATATATACAGATGTCTCTGAATGGTAATAGAGTACATGAAGCAAAAGATAAACTAAAGCTAAGCTCCGATCGCCAAGAGCTCACTCTCAGCCTGAAGTAGTCTCCAACAGATCTCCAAGCACGAATCACAGCGATCTAACGGCGATGGCCCACGCTAGGATCTGTACCCAAAAATGCAGGGGGGTAGGGGTGAGCACTAAATGTGAAGCATAAGGTACCTAGTAGGTATCATAGGCCGACTGGGCACATATAAGATAAAAGAGTAGTTGATGTGCCGCCATTTTACGGCACTTTCGACTCCTTTAAACTAAGAACAATCGTAAGTTTTCAAGCAACCATTGTCGTTTTTGATGTTTTTATATTGTATTTCCAGGAAATGGAGACAAACATGGAAACGGAAGGAAATACACAAAAAAGAGCATTCTTGATAAGAGTGACGGTTCAGGCAATGGTCTGTCAAGGGTGTGACGGTCCGTCACCCAAACCGTCACACCAAGACAGCACCACTGCCTAGTGGTGACGGTTCAGGCGATGGTCCGTCAAGCCAGTGACGGTCCGTCAGCCTGGCCGTCACACCTAGGCAGTCCGCAACGCGGAATCCGAGCGTTTTGGGGATTTGTTTCCTAGACTCCTATAAATACCCTATGTTAGGTTTATTTTATTTACCAAGCTTTTTACAATAGTTCTCCCAATAGTTTTAGGAGAGATTTAGTCGAAGTGGAGAGCAAGAAACACGTTTTTCTACTTCTTGAATTCGTGTTCTTGAATCGTTCTGGGGATCTTGTTATTCTTGTTCTTGGATTATTGAGGATTGTTTTCAATACATTGTAAGGATTTCTTTTCTTTATTATGAACATGACTTTCTTCTATTCTTCTATAAGCATGATTAACTAAAACTCTCACAACTAGGGTTGTGGGAGCCATGGCAAACGTAGCAAGATAGATTCCGGGTAGCGACGGGTTCAAAATACATGTTGTCACATTGTTAATCATTCGTTGTGTAACGTTTTCTAGTGGTTGCAAATATTAGAACATGCCTAGGTTTAATTTGCTTGAGTATAGAGATTAAAACCAGGAAACTTGATTAACGACGAGGATTCGAGACTACCAACTCTCGTCTTATGATTAATGCTGTAACTAGATTAATCTACTTGATGTTTAGGATTGAAATCTAAAAGCACACCTTTTCAAGTTCGAGAGAATTGAAAAGTAAATTTGTCTATTTGGTTGAGAAACGTTTAGACGATACAATTAATTCAATCACATCGTGACACGCATATAGAAAGAACCCAGTTAAGCGTAGGATCGACGTCGTTACCAGTGCCATGGTAAACACTTCTCTAGTTCATTCTCCTATTGATTAATTCTCATACATTATTATTTGCTTTTGTTCACACAAAACCCCCCCTTTATTTACCGGAAACTATTGACCATTAGTCACATACTTCACTAAAGGCTTAACTTTCACCATATTCTCTGTGGGATCGACCCCAACCTTTGTTGGGTTCTATATTTGACAACGATCGCTTATGCTTCTTAATTGGAGTGGTACTTTGAGCGTTATCAAATTTTGGCGTCGTTGCCGGGGAATACGGTTGTTTGTTAAGTCTGGTATGTTTATTATCATTCTTAACTGGTTGATGTACACTGTCTTATCCTCAATTTTGGAATGCCTTGTTTATCTAGATTGATAATTTTCCTGGCTGTACTTGGGAAATCCTGGAAATTTCTAAATTCAAAGTTACCTTCAAAATGAAAAACCAGGTTAGCTAAAAAATCAGCAAGAGTATTTTCCTCCCTTAAGGAGTGGTGTACTCTTGCTGAACAATAAGTCATCATGTTCCTAATAGAGTTGACCTCCATTGTCACACTCCAAGGAATTTCCCACACTCCATTGATCATATGGACTAATGCAAGAGAGTTAGATTCCACAATTAAGTTTGAAATCTAATTTTCTAGGAAATATTGTAATCCTGCTCTTATAGCAATAACCTCAACATCCAAGTTAAGAGAATCAGGGATTGAGAAGCCTTTGGCACACACAATATCACCTTCATGGTTCCTTACATAAAAGGCCACAGAGATTGGGCCTAGATTGCCTCTAGATGCCCCATCTGTATTACATTTCCATCACCTCACAGGAGGAGGGTACCATTTTATCCATTTAGTAATGAACCTGGGTCTGAAATCATCAAGAGTAGCAACAATTTGAGGACAACTAGATGGACATTGGTCATAACCAAACTTCTTTTTGAGAATCTTTTGTACCATGCAATTGATATCCCAAATTACTTTGGCTGTAGAGTAGGCTCCTCCATGAACTACTGCAATCCTCCTTCTCCATAAAAACCATAGAATAAGAGTAGGAATAATTTAATAGATAAACTTTTGCCTAGCATTCCCATTAGCCTCCCACCACCTTTTCATGGTTTGTTTAATCTGAATCCAGGGTCCCAGTAAACCTGCAACAGTAGTGTAGTAATTCCAAACAGTAACAGCCACTTCACCTTTTAGAAAGAGGTGTTCCAATGTTTCCCTATCAAGAGTATCACTACATGAACAAAGTTGAGACAAGTTAGGATTCCAATTAGCTAAAACAGTAGCTACTGGTACCTTATTTGTCCAAACTCTCCAACCAAAGAAAGCAATTTTGAAGGGAAGTTCTTTCACCCAAATCTTCTGAAAGGAATCATTGATTGTTTTTTTTTCTCAGCTCTTCCTATGCACTTTTAACAGAAAACTTACTAGAACTAGTTTTGAGCCACCAAGGTCTACAGGCAGCAGCTAAGCTAAGGCAGACTTTCAAATGATGGGCCCCTAGGAACACTGGTATGTTGTTATTGTTGGGCCCCTAGGAACGCATCCTAGATCCCGCAAACACAAATGAGCTGAGCTATTCAACTAGAAACAGCATTCTAAACTCAACGAAATTAACAAAAATCCCATCAGAGGTTGATTTAATGAAAAGTGGGTATCGTGCCCAAAATTAATATTTAGGCCAAACAAAACCAAAATAGAACCTAAGGCCTAAATCGAGTCTGGAAGCCTCGAGACCTAAACCAATAGTCACTATATCCTAAAATGATATTTTGGATCTAACAGCACTGACAAAAATTCCATCCGAGACCGTCTTCTCTGAATGATGACCAAAGTCAACTTTACAAGCCTAACTGGCTTAAAAACACAGAAAGGGAGAGAATTTCAAATCAAAAGCTCCCAGATCCTGACCAAAGGTCCAACTAGACCAAAGTCCATATTTTAGAGTTAACAGAATTGTCAAAATTCAATTTCGAGAATGATTTCAAAGAATGTTGACTAAAGTCAATAATTTCCTAAGTTAAGGCTCTAAAATAGGAAAATGACCATAAAAACTAAACAAATGGCCCGGGAACCAAACTACTGGTCCCAATAAGTAATAAATGACTTAGAGCCACTACATGCAAACTCTAACAGTACAAGGAAGGCAAACATGAGCGAATAATTGGAAGGGTCATTACAATTCACCCTTTTGATCATAAGAAAGGACTCAAACTTTTCTGGGTTCCTAAAACTAACCCTTGAACTATTTTGTAGGTAAAAGTGAAAGGGAGAAATCAACATTGGTATATGGACATTGCTTGTTCAAGGCATATAACAGTAAATAAACAAAAATTACTTACACACCTTATTCAAAGAGGGAAATATGTTATTTGGAGGTGGCAAAAAGGGAATAGTTACTGGAGTTGGAAAGATTGGAAGATCTACAACAAAAGCATTGGAAGAAGTGTATCAAGATGATGGACTTAACCACAATCTACTCAGCATCTCTCAGCTGTATGGCAAAGGAAACAAGGTAACTTTCACTTCTGCAGGTTGCAAAGGCAAGAAAATAGACACAAAGGAAATTATTCTGGTGGCCAAAAGGTATAAAAATATGTATAAAGTTGATATCATAGAAATGCCAAGCACTAATTTGACTTGTCTTAGTGCAGTTGATTCTAACCCCTTACTATAGACAAATGACTTGGACATGCCAGTTTGAAATAGTGAAACAAACTTGCTTCAAAGGACCTAGTTATAAGCTTGCCTAAAACTATGTTCAAAGATAACAAAGCTTGTAATGCTTGTGTAAGGGGGAAACAAGTGAGATATTCTTTCAAAACAAAGAACATGGCCGGCACTACCAAGTGCCTTGACCTGATCCATATAGATCTTTGTGGGCCAATGAGGGTAATAAATAGAGAAGGTAAGAGGTATGTTTATGTTCTTGTTAATGACTATTCCAGGTTTACTTGGACACTGTTTTTACCTTCTCAAGAAGATGCCTTTGATGTCTTCTCCATCTTTGTTAAGAAAATGAAAAGGAAACTAGATACCTCCTTAATCTCCATAAGATTTGATCATGGAACAGAATATAAAAATAATAAATTCTTAGAATTTTGTTCATCTAAAGGAATATATCATAATATTTTTGCTCCTAGGACTCCTCAACAAAATGGAGTAGTTGAAAGAAAAAATAGGACTTTAGAAGATATGGCTAGAACAATGATAATTGCAGGTAATCTTGCAAAAAATTTATGGGCTGAGGCCATAAACACTACTTGCTACATCATAAACAGATGCATGATTAGATTTCTGTTAGACAAAACTGCTTATGAGCTGCTCAAGGAAAGAAAACCTAACATTGCTCATCTTAGGTCTTTTAGATGTAGATGTTATATTCATAATATTGGAAAAGATAATCTTGATAAGTTTGATGCTAGGAGAGATGAGGAAATATTCTTAGGATACTCACAACATAGCAAGGCATATAGAGTATTAAACAATAGAACATGCTATATTGAAGAAAGTGTGCATGTTATTTTTTATGAAACCAGTGTTATTCTTTATACTAACATGCAGGTTAAAAGTGACGCTATTGATAATTCACAGGAATAGGTCGTACCACCTGGTCCATCTGTGGAATAGAAAGAGGGCACACTAACAGGGGGAACAACAAATCCAAAAACTAATTCACCCACAACACCCGTACAATATGTTGTTGGAAGTTCACACGGATTGATGTTGAAAAGCTACAAGTATCAAGGGTCTCATCCAATTGAAAATGTTCTTATAGATCTTACATCTGGAATTATTACCAAATCAAGCATGAAAATTTATATGCTTTCAAGGCCTTCTTATCAATGGTTGAACAAAAAAAGGTGAAAGAGGCTCTCCTTGATGAAGATTGGATACTAGCCATGCAAGAAGAACTCAACCAATTAGAAAGAAACAAGGTTTGGCACCTGGTTCCTCCACCTGATAACAAAACTATGATTGAGACAATATTAGTGTTCAGAAATAAGCTTGATGAAAATAGAATAGTTACACGGTACAAGGAAAGGCTGGTGGTCCAAGGATATAATCAAGAAGCAGAAATTGATTATAATGAAACATTTGCACCGATTGCAAGACTTGAGGCTATCAGATTACTTGTTGCATTTGTTGCATTCATGGAATTTACTCTGTATCAAATGAATGTGAAGAGTGTGTTTCTGAATGGAAACCAAAAGAAAGAAGTTTATGTAAAGCAACCTCCTGGATTTGAAAGCACTGAGTTACTTAATCATGTATACAAGCTAGACAAAGCCTTGTATGGATTAAAGCAATCCCCAAGGGATTGATATAAGAGGCTGTCAAAATTCTTGTTGATACATGGGCACGAAAGAGATAAAATTGATAATACTTTGTTCTTGAAAACTAATGGCAAAGATTTTTTAGTTGTACATGTATATGTTGATGATATCATCTTTAGATCTATTGAGGATAAGCTGACTCAAGAAGTTGCAAAGCTCATGAATGGAGAATTTAAAATGAACATGATCGCAGCATTCAATTTTCTTTCTAGGATTGCAAATCAAGCCAACTCCAACTGGAACCATGATTCACTAGCAAAAGTATGTGAAGAAGTTGCTCAAAAGATTGAAAATGGAGGAAGCTAAGGAGATTGATACTCTTATTGCCACTGCAACAAAACTAGACCTTGATGAAACAGATCCATCTACGGAGAAAAAGTTATGTAGAGGTATGATTGGGTCTCTCTTGTATCTTACTACAAGTAGGCCTGACATAGTCTTTAGTATGAAAGTTTGTGTAAGGTTTCAAGCTAATCCAAAAGAGTCCCAACTCAAGGCTGTCAAAAGAATTTTGAGATATCTCAAGAGAACCACTGATTTGGGTTATGGTACCTAAAAAGAAGCAATTTTAATCTTGTGGGTTATGTTAATGCTGACTATGCAGGTTATCTAGTCAATAAAAAATCACCACTAGTATGGCACACTTCCTTGAATCATGTCTGATATGCTGGTCCACTAAGAAACAAATTTTTGTTGTTTTGTCCACTGCTGAAGCTGAGTATGTGGCAGCTGATTCATGTTGTGCCTAATTACTATAGATTAAATATCAATTGTTGGATTTTGGCATGGGCATTAGATGTGTTCCTATTTTTTGTGACAATACTAGTGCCATATATATTGCAAAAAATCTAGTACAATATAAAAGAACCAAATATATCGACATAAGACATCATTTTCTTAGAGACAATATCAACAAGGGTCATATATCAATCATGTTTTATCCTATTGAAAAACAAATTACTGATATTTTTGCCACGACACTAAATAGGGAACAGTTTGAAAAGAATAGGGTATAATTAGGGATGATTAAGATTGCATAAAATATCCTTCAATGATTGGCTAGACTATGTGTTTTAAAGTTCATCTTGATATTATTAGTTCAAAAATTATCCTACTCAGTCTTGCACATTTACTTGTGTGTCCTTATACCAGTGTTTAGGCACCATCAATATAATTTTATATTGAGTTGTGCAGAGAAAAAGGCCAGACACATGATGGTGATCACAAGTTCATTAACCCTCAGGTATGTTCTATATTTAGTTAAAGTTAGTACTTCTAAATATAAACATTTAAGCACTTCTGGTCTTTGCGTCAAATTCTACCCTATTGTAATAATGAACTCACCACCTCTTCTCCAACACAATAGCTACCAAAACTTAAAAGATAATTGGCTTTTAAAAAGCTACAGCCACAGTTCCATCAGGTGTCAACAACATTTCACATCCAGTGAAACACTTCATATTCCCACTCCCTTTCAACTTCTCTCACCTAATTATATATGCCTCTAGAAGTTGTAATTGTCATCGTCCATCTTTATTCATTGTCATAACTCTTCACAGCCAATATAGCCTCTTCTATTTTCAGACTCAGCCATGGATTCTTCAACCTCTACAAACCCCTCCGCCATTGTTCCACCACCCACCCAGAAACCTCATTCTTCTCCATCCTCTCCACCCAGTTCTCCTCCAAACCTCACTAAATATCCACTAGCAATCATCATTTCTATGCCACTCCCCGATTTCATTTTTATAGACTCCACATGGGTTACTCATATAATTTCTATTGTAAATTTACCCTTCTCTCGAGTAGAGGATGACTCCTCTGAAAAAATTAGGGCTTTGAGGGGGAACATTTTGACTCCCTTCTTATAATGGTTTTCTCTCCTCCTCCTACTAGAGAAAATACTCCATCCCCTATTTCACCCGTTGGTGAAGGTTAAGTTCCTCCACCTGTTCCACTCTGTATAATTAACATAGATGAAATCCCTATGGCTTATCTTATCCCAAGAAAGAATCGCTCTAGGCTCAAAAAGGCCAGTGGTGCCACCAATCTCTATTTCATAGGATGAACCCTTAGTTGAACCATCCTCTCTGCCTTTTCTAATCTGCACTCCTTATACAAAGACCAAACAAAGGCAGAAAGAGGACAAACTGAATTAAGCTCTTAGGTCTAGCAAACAATCACGCTCATCTTTCTCTACAACTCATGCACCCCTACCTTCTCAGGATGATTTGGTGGGGAGCAATGTTTGCAAAAGCAAGCCTATTGCTTTTCCCACATCTAAATCCTTTTCTGCTACTCCATCTCTCATATCTAAATCAACCTCCACTAGTTCTCAAAAAAAATAAATAGGTTGAACAACCTAGTCTATCAGAGCGCTCCGAACTCTAATTTAGAGGATGACACTATGCCTATGCAGGTTGACACTTCTGATATCAATGATCCAATGTTGCTGCACATCCTCCACTTTTAGAGCATATCTGTGATAAGAGAATGGGTTGTCACTGTATCTGGTGGTCCTAAAATGGCCACTTTGCTTAGTAAGTTAGAAGCTCAAGGATGGTCTACTCTATTTCTTCAAGGAACCATTCAATGAAAATTTTCAAGGCCTGAGGTCACTAAGTTTTACATAAACAGTGAGAAGTCTGGCCCTCTATTTTCCTCAATTGTTAGTGGAGTTTCCCATCACTTAGTGGCTGAGAATATTTCTTGTGCTTTGGATATCCTTTGTGGTGGGTGGGAACATTATTTCAAATTTGAATGGCCCCTTCTTGATAACATGGCGCCTTCCCTTGAGATTATGAAGAAATTCTCTTGGAAGACCACTTTGCCTAAATATAGATGTGTGCTGAAAAAGGAACTATCTCTACTCTACAAGCTGTACTTTGACGTGGTCCATAAGATCATCCTTCCTATGTAGGAGAGGCATAAAGAAGACAATTACCTAGATTTGACTATCATGGAACTTATAGACACTAAGGTCAAGATAGACTTTCTCAGCTTGATCATCCAATATATGCTAAGGGTTCTGATGAAGGATTAAAATGGGCGTGCTCTCCCTTATGGTTTTTGGTTGGCTTCCATCTTGGAATAATATGTTGTCCCTATTCAGGTCTAGAATATTCAAACTACTAAAGATGTGCTCTGTCATGTGAACCATGTCACCGTACCTACTTCTGTGAAGCAAGCTGATACTCCCTTGCAGTGCCTGAGAAATGAATTGGCTGCCAAAACTGTAGAACTTGAGGAGGTTCAGTCATCTCATCTGGTTGAGAGGGAGGCATGAGAAGAAAAGGTGGTGGGTCTCCAGTCTGACTTTGCACGTGAAAAGAAAAAAAATGTAGTTTCTATTCATCACTTAACCCCACTGTTATCCAAACCTCCTATCTCTTCCTCCCCTTCATCCTCTTAGTCTTCCCTTAGTTCTTATCCCACTTATTTTATTATCTTGCTAAATTGTTTTTTCTTAGTCATATGCTTTACCTTGGTGTAGGGCTATCTACTAAATTATGAATGAAGTGGTCTCCTTTTTGTGCAAATCCTTCAGTTTTATATTCTCTATACTCTGTCATATTTGATTATGTTGCTATATGTATTGATCTGATTGTATTTTTGATAGCCCAGACGTCATGGGTAGTCTAATTGGTAAACTTGGCTCCTCTTTATCTTGAACTTGACAACATGTTTTTAATGATGCTAAAAGGGGGAAGATAATGGATATGCACTGTTTATAACCCATGTCACTAACTTGTTTCATTCAAGTGTTCCATGTTTAGTATACATAGGTTAAAATGTTGGCACTAAATTTGGAGGCACAAGGGAATGATTTTATCATCATCAAAAAAGGGGAATTTATTAGTACCTCTGCAGTTTTGATGATTAACAAATAACTTGGAATAAGTAAGTTTTGAATGTTCATGGAGAAATGATTCAAAAGGATTTCAATCTATAATAGGAGTACTGATGGATAAATTCAGATCAAGAGGTAAGAGCATACCTGCTTCAGGTAAAACACAAGGAGAAAGACGTGTGAAGTAGAAGTGGCTAACTATAAATGGCAAGGAAGAGTCCTAGACATGGAAAGAGTTAGAGTCCTATTATAACTCTAGACTTAGAGAAAATAAAGAAGGGAATCCCTCAAATAAGAAGTCACGCACTCACAAAGCAGAAAACGCAATTGATAAATTGACTTAGCAAAGGCAATTGACACACTGACTTAGCAAGTGCAAGCTGAATACTGAAGGAACACATCAAAGAACCAGGTCCTAGTACACAGTCTAGATAAGAGGTTTAGCATTGATGTATTATAATTTGGTTATTGAGTTATCATCTTAGTTTCAGTGTGTTATAAACTAAACTAGGATTATTGTCTTCAATTTGGGATAACTCAAAGAATTGGGAACACAAACCTTGGGGGTTGGTGTTGTTAGAAATTAGAGTTTATAATTCCTTAGGTTACATTGGTCTATAATCTTTTGTTGAAAGGCTCATTGTGTTCAGTAAAGTTGGGGTTAAATCTTGTAGAGGTACATGTCGTAGTTTTTTACACCTTTTGTGACCGGGTATTTCCCACATAAAACTATTGTGTCCCTTAATTACTTCCTTTATAGCTTTTGTTGAAACATGTTAGGCAACTTGTTTCACTCATAGACAACTCATATGTTGAATTCACTAATATATTAGGTCGTGTAGAATATCCATGATATTTGATCATGATGGTAATTATACGTTAGCAACTGATTCAGTATGTTTTATTTTAATTAAAAAATGGAAAATTATGAGGGGCGGGTTCATCCGCGATAGGGCAGGGCAAAAATAATAAATTATGCTATGCAGGGTTGAGCGAAGCTGGTTGAAGTCTTTGCGCATTTATACGGGTTTGCCCTGTAACTGCCCCTCCTCATTTGTCATCCTTACTATTAGACCCTCAGATTTATGGTTCTAGTGGCTTGGGCTTGGCTAGGGATTTACTTGATGAGCCTAGCAAAGACCCAATGACTTTGGCTCGGATTAAGTTTACTTGAGGCCATTTTGTTGGCATGTGCATATGTGGTGCGCGTCGGCAGGGTATGGCAAGACCTTGGCAATGGCATGGATAAATCATGCAAGGCAAGACGTGGCTAAGGCATGACAAGGATTGGACTAGTTAAGGCAAGACAAGGCTAGGGTTGTGGCATGATCGTGGCTAAGACAAGTTCGTGGGCTATGTGCTGAGCAAAGCAGACAGCTAAGGAAAATAGACACCAATTGCAAAGTTGTGCGGGAAAAAACTGTGCATGGGGTAGGTTCATGGGAAGACTCAGAAGATGGGCACCAAAGAGAGTGTTTGGTGCCAAATTTAAAGGCTGCACGCGCATGCAGTTGGCCAGTTATTTTCCAGCCGTTTTGGCATAGTCAGCGACATTGGATGAACTTGAAATTTGAAATTCGTCTTTTGAATTTAAATTTTGCCTAGAAGTTGGGGTTGTCAACTATTTTCAGGATAGGCATGTGACTAGGGACTGTGGCTTATAAGTGGGTACTAGCATGCCAGTCACAAGATAGATTTTGGTTGTGTTGACTGAATTTTGTAAGGCTATGTTTTGGTGCTTCTTTGTGGCACGAGTTTAATATAAAGTTTGGAAGCAATTCATGTATATGCTTATGTTGTTAATTTCGTGAGTCTAGGCAAACTAAGTGTTGAGGTAAAAAAGTGAGGGATGAAGACATAGGTGCATGGCTATCGAGTGGAGTCGAACCAAAGAAAGTTGACCCCTTTACAACTAGTATTAGAGGGAAAGATTTCAATTGTTGGAATGATGGCTTACGAAAATAACTACAATGAGTTGTGGGAGAAGGTTGCAAGGCTGGAAGCCATTCTTGGTCTGGCTGAAGATGATGAACATTTGGTTGATATCATAACGCAAAATTTCAGAATCTTCGTGGTGTTGTTGATGGGCAGATGGCTGACTTACTCAATTTTGTAGAATTGTAGGTGCACAAATTGAGGGCCTACTAAAGTCAACCAAAGATCTTAAGGCGCAGGTGGTGTTCTTTCATTGGGATGTTGCAAATACGCCTCGTAGAAGCAAGGAACATGACAAAATTAAGATTCCAAAACCCAAGTCTTTTGATGGTGTTCTTGGTGCCAAGGAATTGGAAACGTTTCTGTGGGACTTTAAGCACTATTTTGCTACTGCTCATGTTCTTATAAATGATAAGTTAACCATGATAGTCAGATACTTTAGGGGCAACGTAGTGCTATGGTGGCGCACCAAAAAATGTTGATGATGGAGTGTTGGCAGTCCCAAAGTTGATACGTGGGGAAAAACTAAGGGATGCACTTTATGGGAAATTTTTGCCTAGAAATTTATCTTGAGTTGCTAGGGACAAACTGAAGGGGTTAAAATAAGTTGGATCCATTCGTGACTATGTCAAAAAAACTTACATCCTTAATGTTGGATATTCAGAACATGTTTGATGAAGATAAGTTGCACAACTTCATTTCTAGAATGCAAGGCTTAGCACAGAATGAACTGTGTTGGCAGAAAGTTTAAGATCTTCCTAGTGCAATTGTTGTTGCTGATGCAGTGATCAATTTTTGTTCAACTAGTACAGTTTCTGATCCTACTCCTTCTTCGAAGACTAAGAAAAGGAGAAGGGTAAAGATTAGAAGAAGGACAATCAAAGGCAAGAAGGAAATGATAAAGACAAAGGATATATGGATGTTTGGTGTGTCTAACCAAAGTAAACAGACTATCGAAAAGTCTATTAGACTTGTCAAAAACTAAGGCATCAGGTGAGAAATGGTCCAAAATAGGGGAAAATCAATGATCACCTCACCGAAGAGGAGAAACATGGCAAAGGACAGGAAATTGTTGCCTATGTGAACCCAATGCATTTTCTTAAATTTGTCTTACGTAGATGTGGTGGATATAGAGGAAGATAATACTGCTGGGGATATTGCCTAGATAAATATTATTGATTCAGTAGATGATTTGGAAGATGCCTATGGTACACTGATGTACATTGACATGAACATTGGGGACAAAAGTCGGATAAATATGGTTGATATTGGTGCTACTCACACTTTTCTTGCTTCAAAAAATTGTGAAGGAGTATGGAACTATGCAACAAGGATGAAGGCTATAATATTGCAGCACAACCAGGCTATGGCATAGTGTTAGATGTCCCACTAAAAATAGGACATTGGACTGGAACGGTAACACCCCCAACTTTCAGGCTAAGATTTTAAGATTAATTCTTAAGTGTAGAAAGAGCTTTGGTTATAAATTAAGGTCTTAAGGAACCTCTAGTACAAAATTAAGTTGAAAGCCCCCTTACCGATTAAGTTTCCGTATAAGTTCAAAAGAGGTCCGACTTTAAACAAGCATTACTCCTAGAATATGAAGAGTTATATGGCCCATGACCTACCATATTAAAGAGATTTGAGTCTTCTTTCTAACCCCAATCGCTTATTAATTTGAGTCTTAATAAGAAGTTTGCTCATTTTACTAGGCACTACTTAGTCTGTGCACCAAGCTGTATGCCTGAGCATCAGCTATGCACCAACACATTAAAAGTAGTGCTACTTCCTTGCTGCGTGCCCAAGGTGCATGCCAGCGCACTAGAAAATGTTCATTTTCTATGAAATTTTTTATTCTTCTCTCTTTCTTTCAAACCCTAAATTGGTTTTCTCTCATCTCTTCATCCTTCAACACTAAGGTATATTTCTCTCATATATTTTAAGGCATTCCTAATCCTTTCTAATCACTATTTATGAATTTCTAACAAGATTTTACACCAAAATCTTAGGATTTTCAAGAAAAATTCAATCAAGGTTTCAAGAACTAAATTTTTGGAATTCTTCCTCAAGCTAGGGTTCTTTCTTGAAGTTTGGAGCATTTAAGGTATGTAAGGCTAATCCATCATGTGTAAACTCTGTTCCTCCCCACAATCATGTCTAAAGTTGTAGTTAGACTCTCAAATGTAAAGCTAGGGTTTCATACTAGACTATATAATCTAGTTTCTATAATTTCTTGATTATGAACCTTGTGTTTTACAAATGTTCCTCTAATTGTGATTATGAATTCGTGAACCCTACAAAAGTGATATGAAATCTCGTGAATTGTGTATAACCTATGATCCTCATGAACCTTAGGTAGTCTCATCTCATAACTCTAAGTGTCTTATGAAGCCTATAAAATCTATGAACCTTCGATTTCCATAAATATTATGAACTCTCAAAGTGGTAGCCCAAACTTCATGATAATGTAATGTCTATAGTCTTTAGGACATATTCTTCTAAGTGTGTTTTCAACATGATAAGTGAATGTTCATGGGTATGTACTAGATATGATGATATGAACTCTCTAATTATAATAATAAAGTAAGACGATAATGAACGTTCTCCTAAAAGCTTACTCTCTATCAAAATAACACGAGTCTATGAACTCATGAAATCATAAAATGATGAATGATGATAGTACCTCCAATCAAACCCTCTCCAATAAGAGGGAATAAGGCAGTTATGTAACAAATCCACTATGAACGATTAATGAACAAGATTAGCTATGACTATGTGCCAAAAGCAGCTAACTTAAGATGGTGAGCCTAATATGGCTAACCTACCCGTAAAGAATAAAGATCCCTCCATGTCAATTTATGTAGGGGTCAGAGTACTCAAGAATAGTAGTCCCCCACTGACATAGAAGCCAGGGTGCTCAACAAATAGAGTCCCCTATATTTGTTGGGGAAAGGGTACTCGACTAGAGCCTTCAGTTAATTTGGGCTAGGGTGCTCAAAGGAAGACCCCTAGTTAATTTGAGGCAAGGGAGCTCACACAGATAAAAATAGACATGAAATGATATGGCAGTTAAATCACTCACTTCCATAATGAAAGAAGAGAACATGAATGAAATGTATTTAATGTCCTTAGGCAAGTTTCCAGTTGAGTTTCTTTCCTGTCTAGCTTACTTCTTATGTTATGTATTACTTGAGATATATGTTATGTTGCATCCTTCCTGCACGTTTACATACCGTACATTTCATGTACTGACGCCATTTGACGTTGCATCTTTGTATGATGCAGACGCAGGAACTCAGGTTTATGACCTAGCACGTCCTTAAGATTGTCAGAGTTCATCTTTGGTGAGCCTTTATGGAGTTCAGATTTAATGGTTCTTTTTATTCTTAAGGTACGACAGGGGCCTTGCCCTAGTAGACAACATTATTCAGAATTAGAGGCTTCATAGACTATGGATCTTAGAGTTATTTTATTTGAATTGTAGCCTTCGTGTCATTTCATTTATGAGTTTTAAGTTTTCTTTTAAAAAGATGTATCATATCATACTCATGTCTTACGTAATATAGTAGTTAAATGCTCATGATGTATACTAAGTATTGCATCCAAATGCACACGCAAGTGTACAAGGTTGTACAAGTAATATAGTAGGTCTTTCGAGTCGGATGTCGAACCCACAGGGACTATGTGCTGAGCAATTAACCTAATTTAATTTCTAATAATATTTTAGACAAGCGTAGTGGTTTATCAAGAAAATTTGTAAAATTATAATGTTCTACTTGTTCCGAAATAATAAAATACAACAATACCAATTTTAATAGAGGGTGTTAACAATATCAAAGGAGAATTCTAAGGCTATGGTATTTACCACAATCATGCATAATATTTATTCATCTCAATGAACTTTATTTATCTAATTGCTGCTTTCGAGGTTAATGATACGATCTAGGAATGCTCATCCTCTAAATCACCTAATAGACTAGTCTCGCAACTACATCGTTGAGCGAGGATGTGAGTTTCTAATTCAAATGCATTGATGGTTTCATCTCATTTATAACCGAATAAGGCAAACTAAGTATATTGCTATCTTAGTTTCTAATCACCCTAACCTGAGCCAGAGATGATCTTATTCCTCATGTTCTTCGTCCTATTCTTACATTCCCTTGGTCCGTTCATACGAGAATTACTCATTTATTCTAATGTTGGCCAGACACTAAAATAGTAAGCATAAAAACACGAGAGCAATTAATTGACAAACAAACTTCATTGGTTCAAATAGAATACTAAACAATCATGTTCTAGCCGTAACCCCAGAACAAGGATATTTAGCTACTCATAATCTGGAATAAAACACTAAAATTAATGTTAATCATACCAAAGGACTAATTAGTTGAGTTACAAGATGAAGAACCCTAGTAACAACCCTCCTACTCTCTGTTTTTCTTTCTTCAAAAATAACGTTCGTCACATAATTCTATTAAGAGTCTTATTTATAGAATATATGGGACCACTACCAAATTGGGCCCTCCGTGCCACGGCTTAATCACAGAGCATAGCCTCCGTGACATGGCCTTACGCAGAAGGTAGCCTCCATGGCACATTGCTATCACGGAGGGCTACTATTTCTTTCTACTCAGGAGCTTAGCCAGCTTCGTGCCATGGCCTTATCGTGGGTGGTAGCCTCCATGACACGAAGGCCAAATTTATTTTACTATCTCCCGCAAAATGCACTCTTCCACTTGTCTTTGTGTCCCACAATCCGTGTTTGCCATCATACGCGTATTTTCATTTCCTTTTAGCATCCATTCGTGATATTTCAACCTGAAAAATAGCTAATCACCTCTATTAGTTCATGGACACATTTTCACGAAATATTACACAATAAGGTCAGGAGATTAGTTCACAAACTAAGCTAAAATATGGATAATAGTTGGCATTTAGACGTATAAATACGCCCAAGATCACCACCCCACACTTAAAACCTTGTTCATCCTCGAACAACTGCTTCCACTTATGTTCATCGAAGAAGACTCTAACACCACTAATGTAAACAAGATACCCAAGCTCTACCTTTACAACGACCAATTGGAACCACATGACTAATATGTATAGCAAGCTCTACCACAGGTATGTCACCGTGAAACTTCGAGCCCATGAATGACTACTCAAAACCTCCTAGCCTCAAGAATTGACTTCCCAAAATTAGAAAATTTGTGCACATTACATGACCACTAAATCATATAAGTCACCTATCCTTTATTAAACATGCGCCCTCACAACATAAAAGTTACCCATAATCACTCACCAACATGTAAATTAACACAAGAGTGGGTGTCAGACTGGAATTACGCTCCCTCTCACAAAGAGTTCTCATGCAACACAAGATAAATCATAGGCTTGCCCTTAGTGTAGTACTCCACTAATATATGAATATCAAAGCTCAAGATCAAGTTGGACTTTATGGGTTGTAATGTAGGCTGAGGGATGGGTAGGAACAATTTGGGTAAAATAATGACTAACTTTCCTAAGCGCTTTAATACATCACACTTATTCATTTAGCTCATTCTTCAACCACCCATTTTCCACCCCCTTACAACTCTCTTTTGTCTTGCTCCTCTTTGTGAGTTAACATCTACATCTTTTAGTAAGGATTATCTGATTATCTTTTCAGTGCACTTCAGCTCTTTTTATTTGGCTCCCTATCAACAACACAAAATTATTTATTTTTTTCACACACACCAATAGCTATTACTAGGGGCTTCAATTTCACTCTTTTCTCTTCTTATCTTTTCCACTCCTTATCAACTTCATTATCCAACTACAGCTCTTAGGAGTTATTGGATCAAATCATGGTCTATTGAAAGAAGGGAAAAAACTACATATAAATATACCAAGGAATAGTCTAAAGGCTCGAAAGGGGCTGACTAAGATCATGCATTATGGGTAGATAATGTAAGGGATAAGACACGGCTATCAAAGAAATGTCTCTATCTTTTCTCAAATTCAACATTCTTTATTTCTCTTTGCAAACACACCAGGCAAGTTCTAGACACCAATATGCAAGCATGTAGTATAGCAAAAATCTCACACACACATGGCACATGTTCAAATCACGACGGCTCCTTATAGATTCTTAATCAAGCAACAACAAAAATTCAAAATTAAGCTAAAATCATACAAGAGTCACATAAATGAGCCTAAGTGTCTTAAAATTAGTCATTCAATTCATCACAACATGCCTTCAAATTAAACCAAACTTGCTTCATATAGTCATGTGTCCCAATAAGATCACTTACTCTCACATAGTAAACGGGTTCTACCTCCTACTCACTACCTATGACTAAGTTTTCCTTAAGACGGTCGTCATCCATCCATCATAGGGAAAGGCATCTAACTATGACTATTATTAAACTAAAAAAATCCTATTCAGTTCAAAGGAACTATCCTCAGGAAAAGCACCGAAAACAAAAGCTGAGGAACCCAAACTAAAAAAAAGTACATAATCAAATACTACTACCGAATTTTAGAAATAAAAAAACTGTGCATTACTAACTATTATAAACCCAAATATCCGAGTGTTATCATATCACTACAATATCCATCAAAATAAAGTACTTAAACATCACCATACCAAGGTTAAAAAATAAAAGTACAGAACCACCACAAACTACTAAATGAAGCCTTTCACCCTCACCCCACACTTAAAGATTAGCTCTGTCCCCAGAGCTTGCAAGACACAAAAAAGAATGTAAAAGAGAGGTGGTGGAAGAAACTCCATGGTAAATCCTCTGTGCCATCATCCACATCAGGACCAAGGTTTTTATCACCTAAGTCTGGATCAGCCTCCTCTTTACTATCGGACTCAATGTCTGAGTTTGGATGGAATCTATCCTCATTGGTAGCTATATCATCATCTACTGGTTCCACAAATTCTACCCAATCTTCAACATTGCCCTAGCATGGCCATTAAATGGGTAATCCAGCTCCACCCAGTGCATCTCCACTCTCGTTACTTGCCAAGCTCCAATTGATAGCTGCAACATCTGCAGTCCAAACATACGGGCAGTGATACCATCATCTCAAGCATGTCGCTCATCTAGTGTAAGCACAGGCCCATAGGAAACATCAAGTCCCTGGTCTTGGTCACATTAATAGGACATTTCTCCAACTATGGTTTATAATCTAATGGCTCCTCCTCAATATCATTGCTTTGCAGAAACCCGTCCGCAATCCACAAAATCCATACCTACGACCTTAATGAACCCTTGCCTTTTTCATAGCTGACTTAATAACAGCCCCAATATTTATCTCCACATTATTCATAAGGGCATAAACTAAACAAACTTTATCCGAGTAACATCAGTCATGTGTTTAGCTGGTATGAGGCAATGGAAAGCAATCTTCAACCAAACACGTGCCTCCCTATTCATGTGAGCATAAGGGAATATCAAATAATACCCTTGGTCCTTATGGCAACTCCATCTCACTGTTGATCTTTTTCCACCTAGCACATGATGAATCACCGTATATGGGAGTATAATATTCAGTTGCTTTAGCGGGAGAGTGTCAGTGTCTGGAGTGCCCAAGATAGTATTCAGATAGTGTGCTTCAAACTTCAAGATTTGTCCCCTGATGTGCACCTTAAAGTCAGACTGCTGAGGGTTCCAGTTTTCATAAAATTCTCTGATCATGTGCAGGTTGCATTCTATTGGCTCATTGAAAACAAAATGCATTCCCAATTGTTTTATCTATCGCACAATCTGGGGAAACTCTCTTGTGAGGCTTATCTTGTCAATCATCTCCTCGGGGAAGTACTTGGACTCTGGGTTCACACTATACCAATATTTTCCTTCCTCCACAACCTATATAGTTTTGAACCTCCTTGTCTGGCCCCTTGGAACTGCTGGGGCTTTAGGAACATTAGCGTCAGTTCAAATTCTCTTTCGGCCCGTGCTAGAGGAAGCAACCCCTTTGATTTTTTGTTGCCTGCCAGACATGGTACCTATCCAAAACAACATAAACATCGCTACCAAGTCATTCCAAGATTAGTAAGGCTAGCAAATAATAAGTGTGAAATGCTCCAGGAACCACCCCACACTTATTTGCTAGCACGAATGCACTAGACTCGAAGTGAGGGTACTCAAACTTCCCCTCTGTGCCAGTGTCATCCATCAGAATATCCCAATGGTGCTTTACATCAGACCTCAAGCACAATCAAGTGGAGTTATGACACACTTTAGAATGACATAGCTATATGACAATGACAGGCACTTCAATGATACCACAATGCCAAATAAATTAATACAAACATCAAATTCTATATCACCCAGACCGTATTTTACCATCACGACTCTTAACATACTTAGAACTCATACCAAAAAGTAGCCTGACAGTTAGGAGAACGAAATCACATTAAGAAACTCGTTGGATCTTAGTTCGAACCCACCTTATAGAATTACTTAAATACCCATGAATGCTT
This sequence comes from Jaltomata sinuosa, assembly GCA_003996215.1. NCBI lineage: Eukaryota > Viridiplantae > Streptophyta > Magnoliopsida > Solanales > Solanaceae > Jaltomata > Jaltomata sinuosa. The sequence goes on along the minus strand of QJPP01001568.1, from coordinate 70,527 downwards.
CAACTATATCTCTAGAATGTCATCCACATACAGAAAATATAGGAGAGAAATAGAAAAAGTTCAAGAATTCTTACCTTTGTCGCTTAACCAAAGCAAAGAGATGAAGTGTTGTGGGTAATTGAAGCAGCGTGGCACGTTGGGAGTTGAGAGGATTTGGGAGAGGCAGTATGCTAGGGATAAAGGAATAGAAAGGTATTTGGGGATTTCATGTAATTATAAGGTGTTGGGTCAGGTCTCAATCGGGTATTAAAAAAAATAAGCCAAAAAAATGCCCCACCGTGTCACGGTCTTATTGCGGAGACCAGCCTCTGTGCCATGGCCTTAACATAGAGCCGCACTATTTTGTGACCTAAAATTATAAGTCTACAAACTACTTCCTTCATGACACACCAATAAAATGGATCTCAGCATCCGTGGCATGCTACTATCGTGTAGGCACACTATTTTTGAGCATTGGAGAATTTTTACCTCCAACATTTTTTCCACTTACCTTGGCACATTGGCATGCTACGTTACCTCTTGAAATCAATTATATACCCCTTATTTCCTTCCTCCAATCTTCCAGTACCACCATGTATCCTGCAAAGCAACAAAAACACATTAAAAAGGTGGGTTGCCTCCCACCAAGCGCTATAGTTTTGGTCGTGGCATGACTCTTCTTTTTGTATTTTTGTTTTTCTCATACTTTTTTTCTTTTTGTATTTTTGAATAAAATAAAAGAAAGATCCTACACTATTACATTACATTCATGGGTTGTCTCCCACGTAGAGCCTGATTTAACATCGCGGCATGACCCAGCTAACAATCACGCATCTGATAGTTCCATGGATGTCTTTTGCCGGTCTTCATCTTCGACCCAATAATGTTTCACTCTTTGTCCATTTACCAAGAACTTCCTACCTTTCTCTTTATCCATAAGTTCAACCACCCCATTTATAGTCATCCTTACCACTTCGAATGGTCCATACCATTTTGACTTGAGCTTTTTGAGAAACAACTTCAATCTCGAGTTAAACACCAATACCTTCTGTCCTGGCTCAAAAGTGTGAGACACAATATGCTTATCATTCCATCTCTTAGTCTTTTTTTTATAGAGTTTCGCATTCTCATAAGCATGTAATCTAAACTCCTTGAGTTCGTGCAACTATAACACTCATTTCTGTCCCACCAAATATACATCAAGGTTTAACTTTTTTACAGCCCAATAGGCTTGGTGCTCCATCTCTACGGGTAGGTGACACGTCTTCCCAAAAACTAGTCGGTAAGGTGACGTCCTAATAGACATATTGTATGCAGTTCTATATGCCCATAATGCATCATCTAGATTAATAGACTAATTCGTTTACTGCACATTAACTGCATTCTCGAGTATTTGCTTCACTTCCTAATTCAACACTTCAACTTGGCCTCTAGTTTGGGGGTGATATGATATGGTAACTTTGTGTCTCACCCCATACTTTGCCAATAAATTTTTGAACCATTGTTGAAAAAGTGCGACCCACGTTCCAAACCTTGTGAATATATGCTTCTTGAAAAATTTAACTACCACTTTTGAGTCATTGATGGGAAGCGCCACTGCTTTCACCCACTTAGAGACATAACTGACAACAACTAGAATGTACAAGTTACCATATGACGGAGGAAAAGGGCCTATGAAGTCTATTCCCCACACATCAAAGATCTCCACCTCTAAAATATTGTTCAAAGGCATCTCATGCCTTCTAGAAATAGTACCCATGCACTGATATTGGTCCTACTCTTTTGCAAACATGGTCGCATCTTTGAATAAGGTGGGCCAAAAGAAATCAGATTGTACCACTTTTTGAGTTGTATGCTCACCACCATGATGGCCTCCGTAAGAAGATGAATGGAAACTCTTCAAAACCTTCTTTGTTTCACATTCTGGAAGCACCTTCTGATCAATCAATCTGGTCCTTGTTTAAACAAGTAAGGTTCATCCCATGTGTAGAACCGGGGCTCATAATAAAGCCTCTTTCTCTACTGACTACTGGCCTCAGGTGAATACACTTTGCTTACTATCAAATTCACGATACCCGCATACCAAGAAAGCTCTATGATGCTCAATGCTAAGAATTGTTCATCAGGAAAATCTTCTCAAATTTTGCCATCTTCTAGACATAAGACCAACACTCTAGCCTATATAAATGATCAGCTACTTGGTTTTCCGACCCCTTCTTGTCTTTTATTTCCAGATCAAATTCTTGTAACAACAAAATCCACCTGATAAGTCGAGGTTTAGCATCCTTTTTATTAAACAAGTATCAAATAGTTGCATGATCTGTATGAACAATCAATTTGGTACCAACCAGATATGACCAGAACTTATCAAATGCGTACACTAAAACCAGCATCTCTTTCTCTGTGACCGTATAATTAGCCTGAGCTACATCAAGAGTCTTACTTGCATAATAAATTGAATAAAAGACCTTCTCTTTTTGTTGGCCCAATACTGCTCCCACAGCCACATCATTGGCATAACATATCAACTTGAAAGGCAAGTTCATAAATACTCAAACGTACTCTCCAAGATGGAGGTACCGGCGATCGATAAAAACACATTTATAAGTACCCAATGGATGTTGGGGTCGTATCCATAGAGACTTGTAGATAGCACAATGATGATTGTAATGAAATGACTTCACTAAGAGAGTAAGTGTTTGAAAACATGAAACTAAAGGATTGGGGGAAATTGGGATTTTGTCACAATAATCTCAATTCTCGCAAGACAGTAAAGTAAAACGGGTGTACAAATAAGAGTAGACGACTAGGGATATGCATCCGATGGGGATCTAATGTGGGATAGGGTGATTACCTATTCTCGCCAATTCTCGCTCATTGACATAGCTGGCTTTGATTTTAGGTATGGTTGTTCATCTCTTAACAACGATATGTCCAATAGTCTCGATTAAAGCACTATTGGTTTAACAACAAACAACCAAGCTAAAGCTTAGGGAGGTCATACAATTTCTATATTAGACCCTTAAATGGGTGATTTCGTCGATATGAGCTATTTCTAGCCTCAATCTAAATGGAAGCCCAAGCTCCCACTAGTAATTTCACATCTGAAGCTATGAAATTCTCTTTCAAGAAATAACATAACCAAGTAAGGAAAATCAATATTTGCAACCACCAATTTTAGGATTAAAACTTGGTGAAACTACTAGATCTATGTCAAATAAGCAATTATAAGCAAGAATTAGCAACACCCACACCCATTTGTCAAGCACCCATTATCAACACATCCATAAACAATAAATTATCTACGCATGTTAAAGGAAAGAGATATACCAAGTGGGTAAGTCAAATTCCTCTTCATTCAAGTGTAATTTCAATATCTAAGCTCAGTTTTGTACATAAATGGTGAACTAAGAACTGGACGAGAGAATTGATTGAAACCCACTTCTTCTTCTTAGAGAGGAGACTTGTTCTCAAAGCTAAAATTTCTCAAGAGTATTCAGAACTGAAGAATTGTTTTTTATAATTGTGCCTAAAATGGGTTTAAATACTTTCCCAAAATGTCTCTAAATTTCTGGATAAAAATTCCCTTCGGGTGGTGTGCGGCATGACGTGCGGTTTGCACATCAGTATGTGCACGTTGCACACCCTCTTCAGTTGAACCAGTGACTCAGCTAACTTGGGAGATCTCATCCGAAAGAGGTGCGGTTTGCACCATGAGTTGTGTGTGTTACACAATGATCGCACCTCGTAACTGATCCTTTAGTCGATTCAAGGCTCCATGAGGTGAGAGGTGCGTAACTCACCAAGGCTTGTACGTGTTGCACAAGCACCGCATCTCAAGGCAAAATCTCCATCCTTTTCGATCACTTCACACTTCACTCCTTTTAAGCTCTTTTATCGTCCATTTCCTTGTTTTCTATCTTTGATCACAAGTACCTGCATAGACATCAATAAAGGCCATAAGAACCTCTAAATCTACTCAAAACGTAGCAATAATTTATGGATAAAGGCTCAATAAGATGGTAGATTACCGACTTATCAAATCCCCAAACTTGAACTATTTCTTGTCCTCAAGCAAGATACTCACAAGGCAAGGAATGAATTATTCTCTAGACTCAATCAAGGCACAAAAGACTAATCTATACTAAAAAAACATGAAAAAGAATAAACAAAAAGACTCAAACAAAAAGACTCAACTACAATATTCATCTCCATTTGAACCACCACAGTATCAAGGCAGTTGGTCATTTCAAAACCTTTTCCAAAAGGACTTCATTTTCCATTCAAAATCAAGGGATTTTTTTCATTCAAAACCATACATTTAAGCTTCTCAAGTGATTGGCATGAACCGTCAAGGTTTGCCTCGAGATTCACCACACAACTTATCTCATTCATTCCTCTTAATTAAAATAGAGGCTTCATGTTTCAATTTGAGTGCATGATGCCACTCACCACAAGAGAGTCTCCCACTCACAATCATGCAATTTCCAAAACAAAGGGATTATAGAAGAACAAAGAGGACTCTCACTCTCTCAAGGAAGTTCAAATGCACACACGTCGAACCATAGGCTTGCCCTTCATGTACATCGCCACTAATGTAGGGTAGCCAAGCTTGGAATCACTAAGGACTTGCGGGTTACGATGTTGGCTAGGGATAAGGTGGGGATTTCATTTTGTTCAAGTGACTACACCTCCTTAATGCTCTTTGTTATCATTTCAAACACCGCTCACATTTTTAAATTTCAACTTCACCTTATTTCTCCCTCACACAACCCAAGCTTCTCCTTTTCAATTAGGATCATTCAAACTCCTTGTATCACCTACATTTGGTAGCATCTATTTTTGCTTTTCATTTTTCTCATTGGATTGAACTTTTGGAGCAATTTTCAATTCAAACTTAAGGTGCTACCTTGCACTTGAAGTGCATTCCTTTTCTTCTCCTCATTTGATCACATGCACCCCCAAACTTAGGAATTTGCCCATGTTGTCTTTTTATTCCCCCCTCCCCCCAAACTTAGGCTTTTACCCTATATTTTACTTTCAAGCAATTAGAGAGGATGGGTGCCAAGATAAAGGTTCCACAAAGGTCAAGGTGTTAATAAGGTGCAAAATAACGGTCACAAGCTCAAAGGGGTTCACTAGGATTGATGTTGATGGAAGTCATTTGGGTGAAGTGGATATTAAAAAGAGCCTAAGGTCATTTTCAAAGCTCAGTCATACCTAGAATTTTCCTTGAATCACATTCGAGATAAGTTCTAGATGACACATATGCATGAGAATCAAGGTAAAGCCTCACCACACAAGGCATCATGCCATAAGACTTCTCTCATTAGTCTCAAAATCAATTAGGACAAATGACTTTTGACAAGCTATTCCGAGTTCATTACACACTTGTTTGTGAGTCAATCAAGACAAAGCAAGAGTGTTCAAGTCATAACAAGAGAATGTTTTTCCTCAAAAATTCATTTCCCTTCTCCCTTTTATTTCCAAAAACAACTTGCCAAGATTTTTTTTTGGTGGGCCCATTTCGAGACAAGCAACTACGGACTCAATTTTAAACTAAAACTTGGCATTTTCCCTTAAGAAAGTCACCTCTTAATCTATCATAGGGAAACACCAACCCAGTTTGACACAAAAAGAAAAGAAAAAGAAAATAAATAAAACTTTTGCTCCTTGGGAATGAACCGTGGTATTTAGAAAACCCTTGTAGTTTATTGCTAGACTACTATTAACAAGGCGATAACCAAATTGTGTGCTCATGATTCATTTAAAAATAATCCTTGGTGTAGGCCTTTAGCACATTTGCAAAGCACGGGTAGTAAAATAATGGGGCATGTAAGACCAACCCGACAACACAATCAAGCTCAAAACAAAATAACATAATCTAAAGGCCCGACAAGGGCAATGTCATCACAACAAGTTTCACCAACAATGTAAACGATTACAGGCTCCCTCAAACTTAAAGCAAGCATAGCCTCGATGCATAAAAAGTTATACAAATAAGAATGAGTGCCAAAACTCCCTGAATAGGATAATGATGAGAACCTCGGTTGAAGTTCCCATTCTCTCACATATGTCAAGGGAGGTGTCGGGTTATCTTTGATGACTGCCTCTGAAATCTCGGGGGCAGCCTCGATCGGTGCCACTTCCTTCTGTACCTCAGATATTTCCTCCTCATCAATTAGGTCCCAACCTGTGCCCCAATCATTGGGAGGGCTAGCTCACCTCGGAGGAGAATTTGAACTTGGAGCCGGTAGATTAAGATCCCAACCCTCTAAGCCCAAATCAGATTTCTGATTCATTAGGCCGCTCCTCTTGTATAGGAACACCTTCATTCGAAGTGTGTTTTGTGGCACGCCTCTTTTGATGGAGCCTGGCAGAAGACATATTCATACAACTGGAGGTTAGTAGCAGGCACTATGTATCTATATATGTTCTAAAAGAAGCTAATAACTAAGATGGATGGAATGAAAAAGAGTAGAAAACAAAGTAGGCAGTTGTTGGCTCATGCAGACCACATGTAGATCGCACCAGACAAGTGTGCATCGCACATGGTGTTGCATAAGCTAATATAAACCTGTAGTGGTTTCAGCTCTGATGTGCAAAGTTAGTGTGGACCGCACCATACAAAGTGTGTGTCGTACCATCAATCGCACATCTAAATAATGACTGGCCATTCTTTTCAATCATGGTGCGATGCCTTGTGCGACCTGCACATCAAGATCTATGCATCACATGCAAAACGCACAAAGGCACAATTGGAATTTTTGGTTCCTTGTGTTCTTGTGAGTTATGTATGTGATCCGTAGAGTAAGATGTGCTTAGGCACTTGGCATCACGAAACAAACCAACAACATTAAACAAAGGGGCAAGGGGTATCATGACCATAAACATCCGGGTACTCAGACTTCCTCAGATTTCTATTGACAAAATCAACAAGCAAGAAAATAACTTAATGACTTCTCTTAAGATGGACGTTACCCCATCTATCATCAGGAACATCAAGCCCTTACTTGCAACAATGGAACCAACAAGTTTAGCAATAATTAACCCATCCTCGCACAAGATCATACACCAAAATATAATCTTCAACAAAGAATCATGGGCATACAAGTAGCATGATTCAGCCCCAATAAACTATTCTCAACAACACCTTATGACAAATGACAATTTGCTTTTAAGAACGACGTCACCCAATATATCATCGGTCCAAATCATACATCAAATACGAGTGGGTTACTCAGACTTTAACCCAAACACAGAATTCAAGGCTAAGAATCAGTACCAATCAAAATGCATTAAAAAAATTCAAGTTCTACCAAGTTGATACTAAGCAAAATTCTCAATACAATTCAAAATTGGGGACCCAAAATTTTTGGATCTCACCTAAAATTAACATGGCAATTCTACTAAACATGCTTCACAATATGAGTTCCCAACCTTCAAAAAGACAAGTATTTAACGTCGGGGAACTTACCACAAGTGAAGTTTAGGCGAAGAGAAGTAAAAATTAGAGCTTTTGAAGTGCAACAATGGTGACCCAATCAACTCGCTCGGAGAGATAAATAGCAGTGATGGAGGCGGGATGGAGAAGATGGTTGGGTGAGAGGAGGAGAAGATTTTGGGGAAGTTTGAGGGATTTAGTGAGAATTTGGGAGAGGGATTGAGAAGTTTGAAGAGAAATATGGAGAAAACGAAGAGGGGTGGCGGTTTAAAAAGAAAAGGAAGAAGAAAGGTTGGTCGGGTCATCTTCGGGTTAGGTTGGTCAACAGGTTAGGTCAATAAAAATTCAAATTTACCTTTGGTGCACCGCGACGTGCAATTCCCATCAGCCTTGGTGTGGACCGCATGTCATTTTGCACCTCACCTTTTTCTGCTCTAGCCTTGCCCAGGCTTCTGGTTCTCCATGTGATGGAGGTGTGATGCGAACTTGGGCTAGTGCGGTCCACCTGGCCCAGTGCACATCGCCTCCAATAGTTCCATTTTCTCCCAGGGCTTCTGTTTTGGCATGCGGTGAGTCATGCGACACATACAACTATTCGTGCAGTTTACACGATCCTCCACACAACCCATTTTCTCCCTGTTTGCACTTGTCCATTCTTCTGCTCCATGCATTTCCTAAAAACACACCAAAAACAACAAGAGATAACCAAAAAAAAGGAAAGAAACTTGGGTTGCCTCCCTAGCAGCGCTTGATTTAACATCACAACTCGACGAAAGTACCTCAACCTCAGTCATTATCGGATAGCATGCCAATCCAGTTGCCATGGCCCCATCCCAAGAAGGAGAATTGATCCATCAACAACGTAGAAACATATTCTTTTTGCCCAATCGACAAAATCTCAAATGTGGGTGCCTTGCCCAATTTACTCTCCTCAAGGGTATCATCAATTTTACCCTCCAAACCTATCCCCGATATTATCCTCAAGTCATCCGGAGGCCTTGTGGGTTGGCATACATTGAAAGTCACTACTTCATCTCCCACTCGAAACTTGAGTTCTCCGAGTTTGACATCAATAAAGGCCCTCCCCATAGACAATAGTGGTCGCCCCAAGATAATAGGCACCTCAATATCTACCTCATAATCATGGATGACAAAATCTGCCGAGAGGATAATCTTATCAACTTTTACCAATACGTCAAATAGAATCCCTACAGGGTGCTTGATAAACCAATCATCCATGAAAAATCGCATAGATGTAAGCTTTGGCGCACCCAATCCTAGCTTCTTGAAGATCACTAGAGGCATCAAGTTGATGCTTTCCCCTAAGTCACATAAGGCTTTGCAGAATACAAACATCTCGATAGTATACGGTATGGTAAATGCACCCGAATCTTCTCTCTTTGTAGCCACATTGCTAGTCATCATAGCACTACAGCTATGTGAGATCTCAATGGTGCCCACGTCAACAACCTTCTTCTTTTTAAGCAATTCCTTCATAAATTTGGAGTACCCCAGCATTTGCATCAACGTTTCCACTAAAGGAATGTTTATTGAGAGCTTTCTAAACATCTCAACAAACTTGCTAAACTTATGCTCCTCCTTCTTCTTGTTAAGCCTTTACAGATATGAAGGAGTCCCTTGGAAAGTATGGTCGTCACACTTTTCAAAAGAAGGGGATTCTCCTCAACATCGATGGTTACCTGGGGAGGGGGTTCAGCTTCCTCCTTCTCATCATCAATTTCAACATTCGCCGAGGTGTTGGGTGCACCAAGCTTCACCCCTATCCCTGGGTCTCCAATAATATTTTCATGTACAATCTCTTCATTCTTGCCACTTGGCTCCATGAGAGTTTCAACAATAGGCTCAATTGGTTTCACAATCAGATTTACAACAGGTTCTCTTATTGCACCGCTTGTTCATCCACTCCTAGTAACAAAAGTCATAATGTGCCAGTTATTTTTATGATTGGTTGTGGTGTTACTAGGAAGTGACACCTTCATCCCCGGGATTATTTGAATGGATATATGATCCATTTTGGCCTCAAGATGTTTGATTAAGGTCGAATGAGAGCTTACAGTTTGATAAGTGTTGAGACTTTGCTTTTAAGCTCATTCACCCCGGTATTTGTTGTTTCCAACTTTTTTAGCACCAAGGATAACATGTCCTCTACCTTGAATGCCTGGGGTTGCTTGTGGATGGTTGGTAGAGATAATCCGCTTTGTTTAGGGGCACATAGGGACTCTGATAATTGTATCAATCACCATACTTATCCCAGTCATCTCTTATCCAACCTTGATTCTCTTCTCTTGGGCGATAATACCTGGGACGAGAACCCGCCAGCACAAAGTACAGTTTACCATCTACAATTGTCATCAACTCATCATCGCTAGCTTTTATTTCCAGCATACTCACAACATTCACGCCCTTAGCGCCCATATATCAAACAATCTCTATTAAAGCACTATCGGTTTAACAACAAACAACCAAGCTAAAGCTTAGGGAGGTCATACTATTTCTAGCTTAGACCCTTAAATGGGTGATTTCGTCGATATGAGCTATTTCTAGCCTCAATTTAAATGGAAGCCCAAGTTCCCACTAGTAATTTCACACCCGAATCTATGAAATTCTCTTTTAAGCAACAACATAACCAAGTAAGGAAAATCAATGTTTGCAACCAACAATTTTAGGATTAAAACTTGGTGAAACTACTAAACCCATGTCAAATAAACAATTATAAGCGAGAATTAGCAACACACACCCATTTATTAAGCACCTCTCATCAATACATCCCTAGACAATGAAATTAGCTACTCATACTAAAGGAAGGAGATATACCAAGTGGGTAAGTCATATTCCTCTTCATTCAAGTGTAATTTCAATGTCTAAACTCAGTTTTGTATACAAATGGTGAACTAAGAATTGGAAGAGAGAATGGATTGAAACCCTCTTCTTCTTCTTAGAGAGGAAACTTGTTCTCAATGCTAAAATAAATCAAGAGTATTCAGAGATGAAGAATTCTCTTTACAATTGTGCCTAAAATGGGTTTAAATACTTTCCCAAAATGTCACTAAATTTTTGGACAAAAATACCCTTCAGGTGGTGTGCGGCGCGATGTGCGGTTTGCACGTCCTGATATGCGCATCGCACACCCTCTTCAGTTAAACCAATGACTTGGTCTAACTTGGGAGATACTGTGTGAAGGAGGTACAGTTCACACCATGATTTGTGCGCGTCGCACAGCGACTAGACATCATAACAGATTCTTGATGCAAGGCTCCATGCGGTGACAGGTGCAGAACACACCAAAGCTTATGCGTGTCGCACAAGCGCCGCATCTCAAGGAAGAATCTCCATCTTTTTTTATCACTTCACACTTCACTCCTTTTAAGCTCTTTTTGAGTCCATTTCCTTGTTTTCCATCTTTGATCACAAGTACTTTCATAGACATCAATAAAGGCCATAAGAACCTCTAAATCTATTCAAAACATAGCAATAATTCATGGATAAAGGCTCAATAACTTGGTAGATTACCGACTTATCAAACCCCCAAAATTGAACTATTGCTTGTCCTCAAGCAAGATACTTACAAAGCAAGGAATGAATTATTCTCTAGACTCAATCAAGGTACAAAAGCCTAATCTATGCTAAAAATCAAGAAAAATAATAAATAAAAAGACTCAAACAAAAAGACTCAACTACAATGCTCATCTCAATTTGAACCACCACAATATCAAGGAAATTGGTCATTTCAAAACCTTTTTCAAAAGGACTTCATTTCTTATTCAAAATCAAGGGAATTTTGTCATTCAAAACAAGACATTTAAGCTTCTCAAGTCATTGGCATGGACAGTCAAGGTTTGCCTCGAGATTTTCCACACAACTTGTCTCATTCATTCCTCTCAATTGAAATAGAGACTTCATGCTTCAATTCAAGTGCATGATGCCACTCACCACAAGAGAGAATCCCTCTCACAATCATATAATTTTTAAAACAAAGGGATTATAGGAGAACTAAGAAGCCTCTCACTCTATCAAGAAAGTTCAAGTGCACACACGTCGAACCATACACTTGCCCTTCATATAAATCGCCACTAATGTAGGGTAGCCAAGCTCTAAATCACCAAGGACTTACGGGTTACAATGTTAGCTAGGGATAAGGTGAGGATTTCATTTGGTTCAAGTGACTACACCTCTCTAATGCTCTTTGTTGTCATTTCAAACCCCACTCACATTTTTAAATTTTAACTCACCTGATTTCTCCCTCACACAACCCAAGCTTCTCCTTTTCAATCATGATCATTCAACTCCTTGTATCACCTTCATTTGGTAAAACCCATTCTTGCTTTTCATTTTGGTCATTGGATTGGACTTTTTGGAGCAATCTTCAATTCAAACTTAAGGTGCTACCTTACACTTGAAGTTCATTTCTTTTCTTCTCTTTATTTGATCACATACACCCCCAAACTTAGACATTTGCCTATGTTGTCTTTTTATTTTTTTCCCCAAACTTAGGCTTTTAGCCTGCATTTCACTTCCAAGCAATTAGGGAGGATGGGTGCCAAGATAGAGGTTCCAAAAAGGTCAAGGTGTTAACAAGGTTCCAAAGAATGGACACAAGCTCAAAGGGGTTCACTAGGATTGATGTTGAGGGAAGTCATTTGGAGTGAAGTGGCTATCAAAAAGGGCCTAAGGTCATCTTCCAAGCTCGATCACACCTAGAATTTTACCTTGAATCACATTCGGGGTAAGTTCTAGATGACACCCATGCCCGAGAATCAAGGTAAAGCCTTACCACACAAGGCATCATGCCACAAGACTTCTCTCATTGGTCTCTAAATCAATTGGGACAAATGACTTTCGACAAGCTATTTCGAGTTCATTACACACTCATTTGTGAGTCAATCAAGCCAAAGCAAGAGTGTGCAAGTCATGAACATATTTTATCTTTAAGACATTCAATGACTATGGAGTGAGATTGCACAGTTTGGGTAAAACTTCCAAGGTCATGACTCAACCCCTCGATGACCCCGTAGGTTGCACCTACTTTCTCTAACACCTGCACAAGCATACTCTCAATCCTAGAACCATCATTTTGTCCGTTCTGACCTTGATTCCCATGATCAAGTATGCCCAAACTTTGAGAGCTTCCATGGGAACCCACCTCGTGGTCAACCACAAGCACCTCATCACTACCTTCATTCAAACTCTCAACACCTTCTACTAGCCTCATAGCCCCAACAACACCAATGGCGTTAATTGTTTCCACTCGGTCATTTGTTGCACTCCTCACCATAAATTCAAGAAGTGTGGAGGCGAATGATAGCTCTCTATCCCTTTGTGCACCACCCTTTAACCATTCCTCGATCTCTTTAGTGGAGGTCGCACTCACTGCTTCTTCGGCTCCCAAATATCAAACTTATGGTCTAACAAGGTAGCAAATCAAGCGCATGTGGATTGAGTGAGAAGTACTGGGCATTGATGCTTGGGATATATATATGCCTGCAATCAATCACAAATGACAAACAAAATAAAAAGAAACAAGCACTCTCTAAGTGATTTCAAATCTACAATAAAAAATAGCTATCAAATCAAGTCCCCGGCAACGGCGCTATTTTTTATAAACGCTTAAACGTAATCTCCAATAAGGAGGTATCAGCGATCATCAAGCAAAATACATTTATAAGTACCCAACGGATGTCAGAGTCATACCCACAGAGACTTATAGATAGCATAATGATGATTGTATAGAAATGACTTCACTAAGAGAGTAAGTGTTTAAATACAAGAAAGTAAAGGATTGGGGGAAATTAGGAATTCAGTCACAAAAATCCAATTCAAGCAAGATGGTAAAGTAAAATGGGTGTACCAATGAGAGTAGACGACTAGGGATGTGCGTCTAATGGGGCTCTACTGTGGGATAGGGTGATTGTCTATTCACGCAAATTCTCGCTCATTGACATAGGTATCCTTGGTTATGGGTATAATTGTTCATCTCTTGATCAATAACCATATATCTGATAATCTCGATTAAAGCACTATCGGTTTAACAACAAATAACCAAGCGAAAGCTTAGGGAGGTCATACTATTTCTAGCTTAGACCCTTAAATAGGTGATTCTGTCGATATGAGCTATTTCTAGCCTCAATCTAAATGGAAGCCCAAGTTCCCACTAGTAATTTCACATCCGAAGCTATGGAATTCTCTTTCAAGAAACAACATAACCAAGTAAGGAAAATCAATGTTTGCAACCACCAATTTTAGGATTAAAACTTAGTGAAACTACTAGACACATATCAAATAAACAATTATAAGCAAGAATTAGCAACACTCACACCCATTTGTCAAGAACACATCATCAATACATCCCTAGACAATAAAATTAGCTACTCATACTAAAGGAAGGAGATATACCAAGTGAGTAAGTCAGATTCCTCTTCATTCAAGTATAATTTCAATGTCTAAGCTTACTTTTGTACACAAATGGTGAACCAAGAATTGGAAGAGAGAATGGATTAAAACCCTTTTTTTTTTATTAGAGAGGAAACTTGTTCTCAAAGCTAAAATTACTCAAGAGTATTCTGAGCTAAAGAATTCTCTTTACAATTGTGCCTAAAAGGGGTTTGAATACTTTCCCAAAATGTCACTAAATGTTTGGACAAAAATAACCATTGGGTGGTGTGTGGCGCGACATGCAGTTTGCATGTTGTGATGTGTGCATTGCAGACCCTCTTTAGTTGAACCAGTGACTTCGGCTGACTTGGGAGATGTCATGCGAAGGAGGTACGGTTCATACCATGAGTTGTGCGCATTGCACAGCGACTACATAGCGTAACAGATCCTCGATGCAAGGCTCTATGCAGTGAGAGGTGCGGAACACACTAAGGCTTGAGCATGTCACACAAGCGTCGCATCTCAAGGAAGAATCTCCATATTTTTTTATCACTTCACTCCTTTTAAGCTCTTTTTGGGTCCATTTTCTTATTTTCCATCTTTATTCACAAGTACCTGCATAGACATCAATAATGGCCATAAGAACCTCTAAATCTATTAAAAACATAGCAATAATTTATGGATAAAGGCTCAATAAGTTGGTAGATTACTGACTTATCAGTGCTCAAAATGGAATTCCGACAATTTTCTTGGCTCTAAAATTGAGATTTTGGTCTAGTGGGACCCTTGGTCTGGGTGTGGGTGCTTTCGGTTTGGTTTTGTATTATTTTCTATGTTTTAGGCTATTTAGGATTGTGGGGTTGACTTTGGTCAATATTCGGAGAAGACAGTCTCGGATAAAAATTTCGTTAGCGCTGTTAGCTCCGAAATGTCGACTTTGGGCTAGAGGGACCTTTGGTTTGGGTCCTGAGGCTTCCGAACTTGTTTTGAGGTATTGAGTTCTGAGTTGGTATTTAGACATGGGGCCCACTTTTCATTAAAATTATCTCCGTTGGGAGTTTCGTCGATTTTGTTGAATCAGGGATGCTATTTTTTATAGGGTAGCATGATTGGTTTGTGTTCATGGGGTTCCAAATGAATCCCAAGGGTCCATTGGGTGACTTTTTAGCCTTGGAAAATTGTTGGTTGCTGCTGTGTGTTGTAGACCAGTTTGGTTATCACAACTGAGGTGGCCATCGCGTTCGTGATGGTCTAGTTTCTTGGCATCGCAATCGCGTGGGTTGCTCCTCGCGACCATGATAAAGCAGGCTGGGACCCGGTCCAGCTTGTTCTATGCGATCGTGTGGCTAAACTATCGCAACTGTGATGGTCTGGCTAGCACTTCCTCGTGATTGCGTGGGGTCCCTCGCGATCGCGATGAAGGACCCCTGGCAGCTATATAAGCTGCCAACTTCATTTTCTCCTCCATAATTACAAACTTTCTCCATTGATAAGCTCATAAGATGCGATTCCAAGGCTAGTTACTCATTTCTCCTGGTCTGGTAAGTCCCCTTTGATCCCTCTTCTCTTTTACATTGTATAATTCTCTTTAATTTCATTATTTTCCGTTGGTTTTCCTCTAAAAATTCTCTTGAACTAGTAGGACTTCGGGACTATTTTGGACCCCAAAATGAGTCGCGTTCGTGCTCAACCTTTGAGCATGGGTTCCTTGACCCGTTATGGAGGTAATTGTGAATTTTTTTTTCCGTTTTGTTGCATGGGCCCCGAGGATCATTTTTCGATCCAATTTCTGGACCAAATTTTTGTATAGTAATATGGGTGTCATTCTTCTCATCTTGACACCTAGAATGTGTTTATGATAGCATGGCAGCTTTCTGAGGATGTTCGGAAGGGGAAGGCATACGAGTGATGGTTCGTGTTTGCGATTCGACCTCGAGGTAGGTTATGGTTTACTTTCCTAGACTGAGTTTTGTTAGATTTTATATATTATATGCTACTGGAACATTAGGTTAGACTGTAGATAGAAATAGGCTTAAATCTTGTAACTTGTAATAAACTGGCCATTTTGGATCATAGATTAGGATTATTCATATTATCCTTAGTCTAGGAGCTCGTAGTATTGTTATGGCTTGCATATGATCCTTAGTATACTTTTAGGAGGTTTTAGAGGTAGAGTAGAGGCTTGTAGTTGCTTTCATAGTTATTTTCCATTATTTTTGCCTTATTATCGTTTGTACGTGTAACTGTGGGCCCGAGGCCATAGCTTGGATTTGGATTGAGCTTCCAGGTCAGTTCTCTTGATTTGAGGGTGTTTTGCCCTATTTTGCCTTGTTATGTGTTGCATATTCTAAACGTGGAATTTACCTGCTCGTGTTGTATTCTCATGTGTATCGGTATAGAAAAGAATGATTTTCGAGGTTCTGGTTCCAAACTTGAGATTTACTATGATTTTCAATTTTTAAGGGAACTATTTCAGGTTTTACTATTGGTTTTGGAAAGGAAAGGGAAATTGCTTACTTTTATGCATTGTTGATAAGCTTGATGTTCACTTCTGGAGACCCGATGTGTTACTTCGAGTTTTACTTTTATGCATTGTTAATAAGCTTTATGTTCACTTCTGGGCGCTTGATGCGTCATTTCGGGTTTTAATTTCTATGAACTAGTTGATGAACTTGATTTGAAATTTTGGGCGCCCTGAATATCTGATACTGGATTCTTACTCTTTTATACTATTATGCACTCATGTACCACATCATCTCCCATTGCATTGTATTGGCTTAGGGTATATTTTGTTTGTCAGTTCATTAGGTTTGTTTTATTATTTTCCTCCTTGTTGTTTCAGTTGGTTCTATTTTCTTCTTTATAACTAGAGTTAGGTGGATCCTTGTATTTCGCTTACTTTCCTGTAATTTATTATATATATTATCTTTCTGCGCTCGGTCAACCTATGATGCCTACTAAGTACCTATTATTTTGGTACTCATACTACACTCTGCATCTTTTTTTGATGCAGCACCTAGTACTAGCCACCTCGTTGATCTTCCAATTGTTCGGGTCCTGTTGCAGTTTGGATCGTGGTGAGATCCCGGTGTCTTGGAGACTTTACATGCTTTCCATCTATCATTTCTGTCTATATTTTGTATTTTGGATGGACAAAGTTTGTTGTATAGCTACTCCGTACTTTAGACGCTCTTATACCGGTGACGCCAAGTCCGAGTTGGTTCTTTTGTATGTTTTGTATTCTCGGTCACTTTAGGGACACTTTTGTATATTTAGTACAGTTGGTATATGTATATACTATTGGCCCTATCTCCCTTATATGTATATCTTCCACTTTCTTTAGATGAACTACTTTTATTATCTTCCATGTTATTGGGTTTGGCTTGCCTACTTGGGGGTTATGAAGGCACCATCATAGCCCAGTTTTGGGTCATGATGGAGTGGTATCAGAGCTGTAGGTTCACCGATCTTGCCAGTACAAGAGCAAAGTGTCTAGTAGAGTCTCATGGATTGGTATGATGATGTTCGTAGCTAATCTGTGAGAGGCTATAGGACATTCCTAGGAAAGATTCCATCTTATTTGATTCCTTATCATGCTTCCTTGAATTGATCAACTTCTAAGTATCTTTATTTCACTCTTTCTCAAATAGTTCAGATGAGATCAGCAGTGGGTAAGGACGAGGCCCCTGCACCTGCAGTCAGAGTCTAGCTAGGGGATGGGGTAGAGGTCAACCCAGAGGTTGAGGTAGGGGATAGACTACGGTGCCAGCTCAGGCCCAGGCTAGGATACCATCCCCAGAGCATGAGGTCAGGGTTGAGGAGCTTCAGTATGATCCAGAGAGTATGGGGCTAGCCTAACATCCGGTAGGTTTTGTGGCTACTGGGCCAGCCTAACATCCGGTAGGTTTTGTGGCTACTCCAGTGCTACAGGACACCTTGGTTTGGTTACTTGGGTTTCTCGAGGGTATGACTCCACCAGCACCTTTACCAGGTACTCCGATTGGTTCTCAGGTTAGAGATGAGGCTCAGACTTTAGCCCAGGCAGCACCTCAGGGTACAGGAGCACATCCTACTACTGCAGCTTCTAGATTAAAGGTATTACTGATCCCTACAGTTGTTCCACCTATTCCAGTTAGGCCCGTTATGTATTCTGAGGAGCAGATAGTGCTCGACAGGTTTCTGAGATTGGGTCCTCCGAGGTTTTCAGGTGCCTCCATGGAGGATGTGCATGCGTTTTTTACTAGCTTCCAAGAGAGATGGCATAACTTGGGGTTAGTTGAGTCGCATGGAGAAGATTACACCACATTTTAGCTGGATGGTCTAGAAAAATAGTGGTGGAGGTCATATGTATCTTGCAGGACAGCCGAGTCACCTCCGATTACTTGGGCCTAGTTCTCCGCAGCTTTTATGGAGAAATATGTGTCGCATAGCATGAGAGAGTAGTTGATGGATCAGTTCTTCGGATTGGAGTAGGGCTCCATGACTGTTTCTGAGTGTGAGGTTTGTTTTCATCAGTTGGCTAGGCACGCCACTATGATTCTTCCCACCGAGCATAAAAGAGTGTGTTGCTTTGTTCGAGATTTGACTCTACAGCTTATATTGGTGACAGAGGGTATGGTTGTATCAGGCCAGTCCTTCCTGGAGGTAGTAGACCATGCCCGCACTATCGAGGGCATACTTGCGAGGCCCAAGGGGCCAGTGATAAGAGGCCCTATCATCAAGGCAGTTTTAGCGATTCACAGGCCCATGGTAGAGGCCACTATGGTAGGGGTCAGCACTAGTAGCATTTCCAGCCAAGCCAGCCTATTCAGGCGGCGTTACAGATTACTGAGGGTCAGAGTATCCATAGTATAATTCCTGCTCCATGAGGTGCTCATTCAGGGTGCACAAGTCATGGTGGTCATTTTGATTCAGCTGTGTCTTCACCGCAGGGTACATTCGGCTGAGGTTGTTATGAGTGTGGAGAGATAGGCCACTTTACTAGAGAGTGTCTAGCAATACCGCACTAGAGGCGACATGATCAGATGGTCTAGGCCCCCAGGGCTCTAGCACCACTGGATAGAGGTGGTGCACAAGGTAATAGGGGTGGTCCTCAAGGTGCTAGAGGTGGCCCTCAGTTGGGTAGATCAGGTCTTCGTGGTGGTCGGGGATGCATGTATGTAGTTTTGGGCCAGACAGAGGTTGAGGCTTCAGATGTTGTCATCATAGGTACGATCTTTATTTGTCATTAGTCTTCTTCTGCTTTGTTTTATCTAGGGTCTACCTTCTCCTATGTGTCTACTTAATATGCTACTCGTTTGGAGTCTTCTTGTGAGTCATTTTCTGCACCCATGCGAGTATCTACCCTAGTAGGAGAATCTTTAGTAGTATATTAGGTGTATCGAGCTTGTGTGGTGACTATCCTGGGGTACGACATATGGGTAGACTTAGTTATGGTTGATATGGTTCATTTCGACGTTATCTTAGGCATAGATTGGTTGTCTCCTTATCATGTCGTCTTGGATTGTTTTGCCAAGATTGTTACTCTATGGATGCTTGGTATCCCTCCTATCATATGGAAGAGTGTCGATAGCCACATTTTGAGGAAATTTATATCTTTCCTGAGCACCCAGTGGTTGGTTGGAAAGAGATGCTTAGTCTATCTTGCCTACGTCTGTGATACTAGTGCTACCACACCTGTAACACCCCAAAATTTGATCCAGCTTTTAAACTTAAGAAATCTGTGAATTTTGAACTTTTTAGAAATTACGAGTCAAAATCACGGACTATGGTTTGAACCACGAGTCGTGAAGTGAACCTGTGGTTCCAGTCTGCTGGTTCAGTCTCTGGTCTGTGAACCACGAGTTAGTTCTACAGATCGTGGTTCTGACTATGGTCCATCCTGTCAACTCGTGGAACTTGATTTAGAGGATTTCATGTTTCCCAGAAATTATGGCTCAGGTCTATGGGTCATTGTTGAGTTGACGAGTCATCCTATTGATGTGTGGTTTACCTTTTGCAGCTTGTTCCTTTGTCCAGGAAGGACGGATGGAAACCATGAGCCATGGTTTGGTCTACGACCCGTGGAATCCATCTATGGTCCCTGAAAGTCAACTTTTTCCAGCTTTTTCCTAATTATGTCCCAAGGGTATTTTGGTCATTACCCACCTTTTTAACTCCTAAGTGAGGTCATTTTGTCCATTTTTAGCATGATTTCTAAACCTATTAGCCTAAGTCCCTTCTCATTACCTCATTCCCCTACCAATTGGGAAAAGAACTCCTTCAAGCTCCATGTTCAACTCTCCTCTTCTTTTCAATTTCAAGTGGGTTAGCTTCAATTAAGGTATGTGGGTATTTAGCAATAGGTTCCTTTCACCCTTGTGCCCAAAACCCCCAACTCTCAAATTGATTTATGAACTTGTGAAATTAGGGTTTTGATCTAAATTGGGGAAAACTTATGAAATCAGCTTGTATGCTTAAATTCATGGTTTCTTATTGCTTATTTATGATTTGATCATGATTCCTTTGTTGGATTTAAAATCCCAAGCATTAAAGTTGATTTCTAGCATGATTCCATTGAATTGCATGTTTTCAAGTGAAATTGGACATGATTAGATATCATGACTTTACGAATTTATGAAATTGCATGCCTAATTCTTCAAGTATGAATTTAGAAAGAAAAGTATGATTTGAATTATGGCTATGTTTTACTTTAAGAACTTATGATATGAGAATTGCATGGTACCCGATGTGTCTTCATGCTTTTCAAAGGAGATTTGGTAATTGATTATACCTTCATGAATTTATGAGCTATATGCATATTTTGGGAGTAGTACTTAGCACCGAGTGATGAGGGTTCGATTACCCAAGTCCTAAACTACATTGCCAGCATAGGTTATGATTTGCCCTATAGGATTATGAGAGTGGATCCATATCTTGATAATGGTGTCTTGTGCTTGAGCGGGCATTAGGACAGCTTTGCCAACTAGGGTTATATAGTTTGGTATGGTGACTCGTTCCTTGGCAGGGTTCAAGTTAGCTTTACTAACTAGGGTTATATAGTTAGATTTCATATAGCTCGCATGGTCTAGTGTCGGTTATAAGAAACTCTTGTATGAATGTTTTGACTCATTTAAGCTTTTGACATATATTGAAATCTTGACTCATGTCTCATGTTTACTCAAACTATGATATTTACCTTTAATAACTTCTTTATGCATGAACTAAGTTTTTATTTACGATTTAAGTATGTTTTTAGTATATTCATGCCTATCTCACATATTCGGTACATCCTAAAGTATTGACGCATATCTTGCACTGCATCCTTTGATGATGCAGATTCAGGCTTATTTCCTCACACTCGTGGCTAGATATTGCCAGAGTCCCAGCTTCCAGTGGTAATACCTCATTACCCGAGGGCCAGTATTAGACCTATTCCTCTTATGTTGTTTTCTTCAAATTTCTCAAGCTAGTTAGGGTCTTGTCCCATCAGCTCTCATGATTGTTTAAAGGATTCAGACATAGCTAGACTTGTATTCTGTTGTATGGAGTTGATACTTCTTAGACTTGTTCTTAGTTAAGTTATGGTTGCCTATCTTAAACTAGTATGCTTCTGCTATGTTCTTGAATTGATCTCTGAGTATGCTATGACCAAGGGTTAATCTGGAGCACTTGTGTTCCGGATCTCGTGTTATGTCTATGGGGTAACCTTGGGGTGTGACAAACTTCGTATCAAAGCCTCAGGTTCAAGGATCCTAGGTTGTCTGAAAGCCGCATCGAGTAGAGTCTCTTTCATAGGTGTGAAGCGCGCCATACTTATGAGAGGGAAGCTATGATATGCCTTAGAAAAACATCACTATTTTCATGATCATATCGTGCGATAGATCATAACTCTAATATCCCTCTAATCCTTTCCCTGTACATTTCAGATTATTCCTCAATGTGCGATGCCTCATCAAGCCGCTCAGAATATTGCTCCTCCAGTTCCGGCTCCCGAGGTCACGAATGAGGAATTCAAGAAAGCTATCCATTTTCTATCCCAGACCATGGCTGCTTAGGCCAACCAGTCGGCTCCTATTCCCGTCCACCCTCATGGTGGGGTAGCGGCCCAGGTCGGTGATTTTTTCATAATGAACCTACCTGAATTTTAGGGTTTGAAGGTGGGTGAGGACCCACTTAGCTTTATTGATGAGGCAAAGAAAATCTTTGATGTTATGCAAGTGAGTGATGTTGTTTGTGTAGAGCTTACGTCCTATCAACTCAAGGATGTAACTCATATCTGGTTCACGCAATGGAAAGAAGCTAGAGCTAGGGATGAGGTCCCTATGACTTGGGAGTGTTTCGAGAGGGCCTTCCTCGATCAGTTCTTTCCCTGAGAGTTGAGGCAAGTGAAGGCTGAGGAGTTTGTGAACTTGATACAAGGGTCGATATCAGTCCAGAAGTACAATTTGAGGTTCACTCAGCTCTCTAGATACGCTCCTACTATGGTGGGTGACCCACAGGATCAGATGAGCAAGTTTATCTATAGGGTTTCAGATATGGTGAAGAAGGAGTGCAGGTCTGCTATGCTGTTGAGTGATATGAACATTTCCAGACTTATGACTCATGCTCACCAGATCGAGGGGGACAAGCTTAGGAAGATGGCTAGGGAGAACAAGAGGTCTAGATCTGAGGGTTTAGGTTTTGGCCATCAGAAGTTCAGTGGCGGACATCGCTCCTCGTTCCAGAAAAAGTCATCAGGACCCATTCATTCTTCTGCTAGTACTCCTACCCAGGCCTCCAGGCCTCATCATGATCAGACTAGTAGAAAAGCTGGTTCCTATTCGCAGGGGAGTGTTACAATAGGTGCACATTACCCTTCTTGCACCAAGTGTGGAAAGAGTCATCCCGGTGAGTGTCTAGCCGATTCAGGTAGTTGCTTTGGGTGTGGTCTGGCTGGACATCAGATTAGAGATTTCCCTTCATCTAAGAAGGGGCAGGGTGGTAAAAGGACTCAGTCTTCCCCAACAGCTTCAGGAGGTTGACCAGCCCAGCAGGGCACAACTTTTAGTTCTGGTGGTTAGCGCCAGAACCGCCTTTATGACATATCCTCTCATCAGGACCAGGAGGGTTCCCCAGATGTTGTTACTGGTATGTTGAAAGTCTTCTCTTTTGATGTGTATGCTTTGTTGGACCCCGGTGCCTCCTTTCGAAATTTATCCTTAATTGCTTTTAGAACCCTTTTGTGTTTCTACTCCTGTTGGTGAGTCAGTCATAGCCAAAAGAATCTATCGAAATTGCCCTATCTAAGTCCTTCATAGAGTCACTTCAGCGGATTTAGTAGAGTTGGAGATCACTGATTTTGATGTTATTCTTGGTATGGATTAGTTGCATGCTTGTTATGCTTCAGTTGATTGTCATACTCGGGTTTTCAGTTTCAAGTTTCCAAATGAACCCATCTTAGAATGGCAAGGTAGTCCCCTATACTCAAAAAGTCACTTCATATCTTATCTTAAGGCTAGGAAGATGATTTCAAAGGGGTATATTTACCACATAGTGTAGGTTGTGGACACGGAGTCTGAAACCTCATCCCTTCAATTTGTTCCTGTTGTGAATGAGTTACCAAAAGTGTTTCCCGAAGATTTTTCCGGAGTCCTTCCCGAGCGGGAAATTGACTTAGGGATAGATCTTCTTCCAGATACGAATCCTATCTTTATCCCTCCCTATAGGATGACTCCTGCGGAACTTAAAGAGTTAAAGGACCAGTTGAAGGATCTTCTTGATAAGGGTTTTATCAGGCCTAGCATTTCTCCATGGGGTGCCCCAATTTTGTTTGTGCGAAAAAAGGATGATTCCCTTAGGATGTTACTGACCACGACCAATTAAACAAGGTCACAAGTAAGAATAAGTATCCCATTACTAGGATTGATGACTTGTTCGATCAACTTCAGAGTGCTAGTTTTTTCACCAAAATTGACCTTAGATCCGGTTATCACCAGCTTCGTGTTAGAGAGTGTGATATTTCAAAGACAGCCTTCAGAACTTGGTATAGTCATTATGAATTTGTTGTGATGTCTTTTTGGTCTAACGAATACTCTTGCAGCTTTTATGGATTTGATGAACCGTATGTTCAACCAGTATTTGGATATGATTATGATTGTGTTCATTGATGATATCCTTAGCTATTCTCAGAGTGGAGAGGAGCATGCAGACCATTTGAGAGTTGTGTTGCAAACTCTCAAGGACCGGCAGTTATTTGCAAAGTTTAGCAAGTGTGAGTTCTGGATGCAGTCTGTTGCTTTTCTGGGTCACATTGTGACTAGAGATGGTATTCGAGTAGATTCTCAAAAGATTGAAGCAGTAAAGAACTGGCGTAGACCCACTTCCCCATCTGATATTAGGAGTTTTTTGGGTTTGGCTGGTTACTACAGGAGATTTGTGGAAGGATTTTCTTCCATTGCTGCCCTTTTGACTCGATTGACTCAGAAGAAGGTAAAATTTCAGTGGTCGGACCTTTGTGAGAAGAACTTTCAGGAATTGAAGACTAGGTTGACCACCGCTCCAGTGTTGGCTCTACCTGAGGGTCTAGATGACTTTATTGTGTATTGTGATGCTTCTAGAATTGGTTTGGGTTGTGTCTTGATGTAGTATGGTAGAGTGATTGCTTATGCTTAGAGACAGCTTAAGACTCATGAGAAGAACTATCCTACGCATGATCTTGAGTTAGCAGTCGTTGTCTTTGCTTTGAAGATTTGGAGACATTACCTGTATGGTGTGCACGTGGATGTTTTTCACCGATCATAAGAGTCTTCAGTATATGTTCACTCAGAAGGAATTGAATCTATGACAAAGAAGATGGCTTGAGCTTCTTAAGGATTATGACATGAGTGTGCTTTACCATCCGGGTAAGGCCAATATTGTTGCGGATGCACTTAGTAGATTGTCGATGGGTAGTGTGTCTTCAATCGAAGAAGGGAAGAAGGAATTGGTTAAGGAGGCTCATAGGCTAGCTCGGTTGGGAGTTCACCTTATGGACTCGACAGAAGGTGGTGTTATTGTTCAGAATGGTTCTGAATCATCCTTGGTAGCTGAAGTGAAGGCAAATCAAGACAGTGATCCTATTTTGCTTCAGCTTAAGGGTGCAGTCCATCAGCAAAGAGTTGAGGTTTTCTCCTAAGGGGGAGATGGTGTGCTTCGTTATCAGGGTCGATTGTGTATGCCAGATGTAGATGGATTGAGACAGCAGATTTTGACTGAGGCTCATAGTTCCAGGTATTTTATTCACCCTGGTGCCACCAAGATGTATCATGATCTACGAGAAGTCTATTAGTGGAATGGTATGAAGAAGGACATAGCTGGTTTTGTGGCTAAGTGTTCCAACTGTCAGTAGGTAAAGGTAAAGCATCAGCGACCGGTTGGCATGACTCAGGATATTGATTTTCCTACTTGGAAGTAGAAAGCGATCAATATGGGCTTCATTACAGGTGTACCTCGTACTTGAAGGCAACATGATTCGATTTGGGTGATTGTCAATCGGATGACTAATTCATCCCACTTCTTAGCTGTTAAGACTACAGGTTCAATGGATGATTATGCCAGACTCTACATCCAGAAGATAGTCCAATTGCATGGTGTCCCATTGTCCATCACTTCAGATAGGGGTACTCAATTTACATCCCAGTTTTGGAGATCATTTCAGAGAGGTCTTGGTACTCAGGTGAAGCTTAGCACAGCTTTTCACCCCCATACGGATGGCCAGGCAGCGCGTACTATTTAGAATTTGGAGGATATGTTGAGAGCTTGCGTGATTGACTTCAAAGGTAATTGGGATGATCACTTACCTTTTATCGTGTTTGCTTACAACAATAGCTTTCACTCTAGCATCCAGATGGCTCCTTATGAGGCACTTTATGGTTGGAGATGTAGATCTCCTATTGGTTGGTTTAAGGTAGGTAAGGCAGCCTTGATATGCCCAGATTTGGTTCATGAGACCATGGAGAAGGTTCAACTGGTTAGGGAAAGATTGAAGATCGCTCAGAGTCGACAGATATCATATGCGGATGTGAGGAGGAGGGAGTTGGAATTTGAAGTTGATGATTGGGTTTTCCTGAAGGTGTCACCCATGAAGGGAGTGATGAGATTTGGCAAGAAAGGTAAGCTCAGTCCCCATTTTTTAGGTCCTTATCAGATTCTGAGGAGAGTTGGTAGAGTTGTTTATGAGTTGGATTTGCCAACAGAGTTAGAAGCGGTTCATCCAGTTTTCTATGTTTCCTTGTTGAAGAAGTGTGTTGGTGACCCAACCTTGATTGTTCCTTTGGAGAACGTGGGTGTGAAGGATAGTCTCACCTATGAGGATGTTCCCGTAGAGATCCTTGATCGTCAAATTCGTAGGTTGAGAAACAAAGAAGTCACTTTGGTAAAAGTCCATTGGAGAAATCAGCTAGTTGAAGGAGCCACTTGGGAGGCAGAATCAGCCATGAAATCCTAGTACCCTCATCTCTTCCCTTCTGACTCCGTTTCAGCTTGAGGTAATAGTTTTCTCCTTAGTATGTTCCTCTGATTCTATTCCTTCAGTTTTCCTCATAATCCTAGCATGTATTCATGTTTTCGAAGTTGATTCAATCATGTTTTAAGTTACAAGCTCAGTTATCATGTTTGTTCTTCAGATTTAATGTATTGATTGATTGGTTGGGCCATTTTCTCTTTAGTTTTCCCTTGTTTAGTCTTCATTCGAGGATGAATGATCCCAAGGGGGAGATATTGTAACACTCCGAAATTTGATCCATCTTTTAAACTTAAGAAATCTATGAATTTTGAACTTTTCAAAGATTATGGGTCCAAATCACGAATCGTGGTTTAAACCACGAGTCGTGAAGTGAACCCGTGGTTCTAGTCTGCTGGTTCAGTATCTGGTTTGTGAACCATGAGTTGGTTCTACAGACCGTGGTTCTGACTATGGTCCATCTTGTCAACTCGTGGAACTTGATTCAGAGGATTTCATGTTTCCCAGAAATTACGGCTCAGGTCTATGGGTTGTCGTTCAGTTGACAAGTCATCCTGTTGACTCATGGTTTACCTTCTGCAGCTTGTTCCTTTGGCCAGGAAGGACGGATGGAAACCATAAGCTGTGGTTTGGTCTACGACCCGTGGAATCAATCCGTGGTCCTTGAAAGTTTACTTTTTCCAGCTTTTTCCTAATTATGTCCCAAGGGTATTTTGGTCATTACCCACCTTTTTAACTCCTAAGTGAGGTCGTTTTGTACATTTTTAGCATGTTTACTAAACCTATTAGCCTAAGTCCCTTCTCATTACCTCATTCCCCTCCCAATTGGGAAAACAACTCCTTCAAGCTCCATGTTCAAGTCTCCTCTTCTTTTCAATTTCAAGTGGGTTAGCTTCAATTAAGGTATGTGGGTATTCAGCAATGGGTTCCTTTCACCCTTGTGCCCAAAACCCCCAATTCTCAAATTGATTTATGAACTTGTGAAATTAGGGTTTTGATCTAAATTGGGGAAAACTTATGAAATCAGCTTGTATGCTTAAATTCATGGTTTCTTATTGCTTATTTATGATTTGATCATGATTCCTTTGTTGGATTTAAAATCCCAAGCATTAAAGTTGATTTCTAGCATGATTCCATTGAATTGCATGTTTTCAAGTGAAATTGGACATGATTAGATATCATGACTTTACGAATTTATGAAATTGCATGCCTAATTCTTCAAGTATGAATTTAGAAAGAAAAGTATGATTTGAATTATGGCTATGTTTTACTTTAAGAACTTATGATATGAGAATTGCATGGTATCCGATGTGTCTTCATGCTTTTCAAAGGAGATTTGGTAATTGATTATACCTTCATGAATTTATGAGCTATATGCATATTTTGGGAGTAGTACTTAGCACCGAGCGATGAGGGTTCGATTACCCAAGTCCAAAACTACATTGCCAGCATAGGTTATGATTTGCCCTATAGGATTATGAGAGTGGATCCATATCTTGATAATGGTGTCTTGTGCTTGAGCGGGCATTAGGACAGCTTTGCCAACTAGGGTTATATAGTTTGGTATGGTGACTCGTTCCTTGGCAGGGTTCAAGTTAGCTTTACTAACTAGGGTTATATAGTTAGATTTCATATAACTCGTATGGTCTAGTGTCGGTTATAAGAAACTCCCGTATGAATGTTTTGACTCGTTTAAGCTTTTGACAGATATTGAAGTCTTGACTCATGTATCATGATTACTGATCAAACTATGATATTTACCTTTAATAACTTCTTTATGCATGAACTAAGTTTTTATTTATGATTTAAGTATGTTTTCAGTATATTCATGCATATCTCACATATTTGGTACATCCTATAGTACTGACGCATATCTTGTGCTGCATCCTTTGATGATGCAGATTCAGGCTCGTTTCCTCACACTCGTGGCTAGATATTGCTAGAGTCCTAGCTTCTAGTGGTGATACCTCATTACTCGAGGGACAGTATTAGACCTATTCCTCTTATGTTGTTTTCTTCAGATTTCTCGAGCTAGTTGGGGTCTTGTCCCATCAACTCTCATGATAGTTTAGAGGCTTCAAACATAGCTAGACTTGTATTCTGTTGTATGGAATTGATACTTCTTAGACTTGTTCTTATTTTAGTTATGGTTGCCTATCTTAAACTAGTATGATTCCGTTATGTTCTTGAATTGATCTCTCAGTATGCTATGACCAAGGGTTAATCTGGAGTACTTGTGTTCTGAATCCCATGTTATATCTAGGGGGTAACCTCGGGGCATGACAACACCTTCTCTTGAGTCAGTTCTTATGGTTTGCGAGTATTCAGATGTGTTTCCTTCTGATCTTCCAGGTCTTCCTTCTTATCGTGACATTGACTTTGGTATTGATGCTGAGTCAGGTATTTGACCCATTTTTATTCTGCCATATCGAATGGCACCATCTGTGTTGAGGGAGCTTAATGATCAGCTGCAGGATCTATTGAGTAGAGGGTTCATCAAGCCTAATGTATCTCTTTGGGGTTCTCCGGTTCTGTTTGTGAAGAAAAAGGATGGGCACATGCGTATGTGTATCGACCACAGACAGTTAAATAAAATGTCAGTGAAGAACAGATATCAGATGTCGTGTATTGATGACTTGTTTGACCAGCTACTAGGTGTAGCAGTGTTCTCTAAGATTGACTTGAGGTTCGGTTATCACCAATTGAGGATTAGGGCTGCGGACATCCCAAAAACTGCATTTAGGACTCGATACCGCCATTATGAGTTCATAGTTATATCTTTTGGTTTGACTATTGCCCCAACAGCTTTTATGGAGTTGATGAAACATGTGTTCAGTGCCTACTTTGACTCCTTTGTGATTGTGTTCATCAACGACATTCTGATATATTCAAAGAGTAGAGAGGAGCATGAGCAGCATCTTAGAGTTGTACTTTAGACCTTGCGAGACCATCAGTTATAAGCCAAATTCACTAAGTGTGAGTTTTGGCTTGAGTCTGTGGCATTCCTATGGCACATGGTTTCCAAATATGGGATTATGGTAGATTTGGTGAAGATTGCAGCAGTTCATGATTCGGCTAGGCCCACTTCTCCTACCGAGGTTCGCAGTTTCATCGGGTTGGCAGGCTACTACAGACGGTTTGTTGAGGGGTTTTCTTTTATAATAGCTTTATTGACTAGATTGACTCAGAAGAATGTTCCCTTCCAGTGGTCAGATGAGTGCGAGGCGAGCTTTCTGAAGCTCAAGGCACAGCTTCGATTCTTACTATTGTGGTCGAGGGTCAGGGGTTTACCGTGTATTGTGAAGCTTCATGTATTGGTTTGGGTTGTGTGTTGATGCAGTAGGGCCGAGTTATTACTTATGCTTCCAGATAATTGAAGGGTCGGGAGAGGAACTACCCCACACATGACTTAGAGTTGGCAACGGTAGTCTTCACTTTGAAGATTTGGAGGAATTATCTCTATGGCGTGTATTGTGAGATCTTCACTGACCATCATAGTCTTCAGTACATTTTCATCCAGAAGGATCTAAATTTGAAGAAGTGTAGGTGGTTGGAGTTACTGAAGGACTATGACATCTCAATTCTTTATCATTTGAGCACGGCAAACATGGTAGTGGATACCTTGAGCCGGAAGGCAGTGAGTATGGGTAGCTTGGCCTTCTTAGCGACTGAGGAGCAACCTTTAGCTTGGGACATCAAGTCCTTGTCTAACAGGCTAGTTAGACTTGATATTTCTGAGTTGGGTCATATTCTTGCTTGTGTTGAGGCTAGATCTTCCTTGTGGGAGCAGATTTGGGCGCACCAGTTTGATGATACGAGGTTGAGGATCATTCATGACAAGGTTTTGAGTGGTGAGACTAGGAAGATGACCTTAGATTCATAAGGTGTTCTGAGGATCGAGGGTCGTATCTGCGTTCCTAGAGCTAGTGACTTGGTTAGACTGATCTTGGAGGAGGCTCATTGTTCTAGATATTCTATTCATCTCAGGGTAGCTAAGATGTATCGTGACTTGAGGCAGCACTACTGGTGGTATGGGATGAACAGAGATATCTCAGCTTTTGTGTCTAGATGCTTGAACTGTCAGCAGGTGAAGTTTGAGCACCAGAGGCCAGGTGGTTTGACTCAGAGGCTACCCATTCTGGAGTGGAAATAGGAGCGGATAGCTATGGACTTTGTGGTTGGTTTACCATTTACTTTGCGGAGATTTGATGCTATTTGGGTCATTGTGGATAGGTTAATGAAGTCTGCTTACTTTCTGCCAATTCAGATTTCCTACAGTTCCGAGAGGTTGGCTCAAAACTACATTCATGAGATTGTCCGTTTGCATGGTGTGCCAGTTTCTATCATTTATGACCATGGTACTCAGTTCACTTTGTATTTTTGGAGGTCTATTCAGAGAGATTTGGGTACTATAGTTGAGCTTAGCATCGCTTTTCATCTGTAGACCGATGGTCAGTCAGAGTGCACTATTCAGGTTCTGGAGGATATGTTGTGAGCTTGTGTTATTGATTTTGGGGGTCAATGTGACCAGTGCTTAGCAATGGAAGAGTTTGCACATAATAATAGTTATCATTCTAGCATTCAGATGGTCTTGTTCGAGGCTTTGTATGGTAGGCAGTGCAAATCTCCGGTAGGTTGGTTTGATGCCTTTGAGATTAGATCGTGGAGTACCGACTTGCTTCATGATTCTATGGATAGAGTTTGGGTCATTCAGGAGTGACTTCGCACCGTCCAGAGTAGGTAGAAGAGTTATGTTGACTGGAGAGTTTGGAATTTAGAGTTCATGGTTAGTGATTGTGTGTTTCTTCGGGTGTAGCCCATGAAGGGCGTGATGAGGTTCGGGAGGAAGGGTAAGCTCAGTCCTAGGTTTATTGGGACATTTAAGATCCTTCATCATATTGGGGATGTTGCTTATGAGTTAGCCTTGCCTCTTGCTCTTTCTAGTGTTCACCTGGTTTTTCATGTCTCAATGTTGCGTCAGTATATTATGGATGAGTCTTAGGTGCTTCAGTGAGATTTGGTTCAGTTGGATGAATCTTTAGCATTCGAGGAGGAGCCTATAGCTATTTTGGACAGGCAAGTTAGAAAGTTGAGGTCCAAGGAGATTCCGTCAGTTAAGTTCCCATGGTGGCATCATCCTGTCGAGGAGGATACGTAGGAGATTGAGACCGACATGCGGACCCGCTATCCTTGCCTTTTCAAGTCTTCAAGTACTATCTTTTTTCTAACTTTTGAGGATGAAAGTCCTTTTAGTAGTGGATGTTGTAATGACCCTCCAGGTTATTTTCCATTTTTTGTGCTTTTTCCACATTTCGAGATTTCCCTCAATGGCTACATGTCATTTATGACTTGCCAGGACTGATAGTTTGATGCCCAGGCCATTCGTTAGGTCATTATGGCCATCTCCCTATTTTAGAACTTGAACTTAGGAAATCTTTGACTTTGGTCAACTTTCTTAGTAAACACGCTCAGAATTAAATTTTAACAGTTCCATCGGCTCTGGAACAGGGATTTTTGTCTAGTGGGACCCTTGGTCTGATTCTAGGTGCTTTCAGTTTGGTTTTGTGTTGTTTTCTTTTTTTCAGCCTAGTTAGGCTTACAGGGTTGACTTTGGTCAACATTCAGGCAAGACAGCCTCGGATGGAAATTCCGTCAGCACTGTTAGCTCTGGAATGTCAACTTTAGGCTAGACAGACCTTTGGTTCAAGTCCCAAGGCTTCCGGACTTGTTTTGTGGTATTGAGTTCTGAGTTGGTTTTTGGGCATGGGGCTAACTTTTTATTAAAACAATCTCCGTTGGGAGTTTCATTGATTTTGTTGAGTCCGGAATGCTATTTCTGGTAGGGTATCATGGTTGGTTTGTATTCATGGGGTTCTGAATGAATCCTGAGGGTCCATCAGGTGACTTTTTAGCCTTGGAAAATTGTTGGTTGATACTGTGTGTTGTAGACCAGTATGGTCATCGCGATCGCAAGGTGGCCGTAGCGTTCATGATGGTCTAGCTTCTTGTCCATTGCGATCACGTGAGTCCCTCGCGACCATGATGAAGCAGGCTGGGACCTAGTCCAGCCTGTTCTACGTGATTGCGTGGCTGAACTATCGCGACCGCGATGGTCTGGCTAGCGCTTCCTCGCGATCGCGTGGGGTCCCTTGCGACCATGATGAAGGACCCCTGGCAGCTATATAAGCTGCCAACTTTATTTTCTCCTCCACAATTATGAACTTTATCCATTGATAAGCTCCTAAGCTGCCATTCCAAAGCTAGTTACTCATTTCTCTTGGTCTGGTAAGTCCCCTCTGATCCCACTTCTCTTTTACATTGTATAATTCTCTTTAATTTCATTATTTTCCGTTGGTTTTCCTCTAAAAATTCTCTTGAACTAGTAGGACTTCGAAACTATTTTGGGCCCTAAAATGAGTCCCTTTCACGCTCAACTTTTGAGCATGGGTTCCTTTACCCGTTGCGGATGTAATTATGAGTTTTGTTTTTTATGTTGTTGTATGGGCCCCGAAGGTCATTTTCCGACCTGATTTTTGGCCTGAATTTCCATATAGTAATATGGGTTTCATTCTTCTCGTCTTGATATCTAGAATATGTTTGTGATAGCATGGCAACTTTCTGAGGCTGTTCAGAAGGGAAAGGCACATGAGTGACGGTTCGTGTTTGCAATTCGGCCCCTAGGTAGGTTACGGTTTACTTTCCTAGACTGAGTTTAGTTAGATTTTATATAATATTACTAGAATGTTAGGTTGGACTGTAGATAGAAATAGGCTTAAATCTTGTAACTTGTAATAAACTGGCCATTTCGGATCATATATTAGGATTATTTCTATTATCCTTAGTATAGGAACTCGTAGTATTGTTATGGCTTGCATAGGATCCTTAGTATGCTTTTAGGAGGTTTTAAAGGTAGAGTAGAGGCTTGTAGTTGCTTTCGTAGTTATTTTCCATTATTTTTGCCTTATCGGTTGTACGTGTAACTGTCGGCCCGAGGCCATAGCTTGGATTTGGACGAAGCTTCCAGGTCAGTTCTCTTGATTGGAGAGTGTGTTGCCCTATTTTACCTTGTTATGTGTTGCATACTTCGAACGTGAAAATTTACATGCTCATGTTGCATTCTCATTCCTATCGGTATAGAAAAGAATGATTTTTGAGGTTTTGATTCCAAACTTGAGATTTAGTATGATTTTCGGACTTTAAGGCAACTATTTCAGGTTTTACTATTAGTTTTGGAAAGGGAAAGGAAATTGCTTACTTTTATGCATTGTTGATAAGCTTGATGTTCACTTCCGAGTTCCCGGTGCGTTACTTTGGGTTTTACTTTTATGCATTATTGATAAGCTCAATGTTCACTTTCGGGCACCGGATGCGTCATTTTGTGTTTTTACTTTTATACATTGGTTGATTAGCCCGATGTTAAATTCCAGGAACCTCAGGTGTCGGATACCGAGTTCCTACTCTTTTATACTATTATGCACTCATGTACACATCATCTCCCATTGCACTGTATTGGCTTTGGTATATTTGGTTTGTCGGTTGATTGGTCTGTTTTAATTATTTTCCTCCTTGTTGTTTCGGTTGGTTCTATTTTTGGCTTTATAACTAGAGTTCAGTGGATCCCTGTATTTCGCTTACCTTCTTGTAATTTATTATATATATTATCTTTCTGCGTTCGGTCGGCCTATGATGCTTACTAGGTACCCGTTATTTTGGTACTCACACTACACTCTACATTTTTTCTGATGCAGCACCTAGTACGAGCCTTCCTCATTGATCCTCCTATCGTTTGGGGCCTATTGTAGTTCAAATCACGGTGATCTCCCGGCGTCTTGGAGACTTTACATGCTTTACATCTATCATTTTTGTCTATATTTTGTATTTTGGATAGATAGAGTCTATTATATAGCTACTTCATACTTTAGACGCTCTTATATCGGTGACACCAGGTTTGGATTAGTTTTTTTGTATGTTTTGTCTTCTCGATCACTTTAGGGCCACTTTTATACATTTAGTACAGTTGGTATGTATATATGCTATTGGCCCTATCTCCCTTATATGTATATCTTCCGCTTTATTTATATGAACTACTTTTATTATCTTCTGCATTATTGGGTTTGTCTTTCCTACTGGGGGGTTATGTAGGTGCCAATATGGCCCGGTTTTGGGTAGTGACAATATGGGACCACTGCCAAATTAGGCCTTTCGTACCATGGCTAAATTGTGAAGCACAACCTCTGTGACACGGCCTTAACACAGAAGGTAGCCTCTGTGGCACGCTTCTATTGGGGAGGACTATTGTTTCTTGCTACTAAGTAGCTTAGCCAGCTCTGTTCCATGGCCTTATCGCAGGTGGCAGCCTCCGTGACACGGAGGCCAAATTTCTTCTACTATCTCCCCCAAAGTGCACTCTTTCATTTGTCTTTGTGTCCCACAGTTTGTGCTTGCCTTCATACATCCATTTTCAGTTCCTTTTCGCATCCATTCATGATATTTCAACTTGAAAAATAGCTAATCACCTCTATTAATTCATGGACACATTTTTTCGAAACATTACACAAGAAAGTCAGGGGATTAGTTCACAAACTAAGCTAAAAGATGGTTAATAGTTGGCATTTGGACATATAAATATTCCCAAGATCACTAAGTGGTACGCTCGAGCCAGAGATGGCATCGAGTGTCGATTACCTCCAAGGTGTAGACTCGGGTTGTGATAGGAAAGCACAACTTGACTGTGTGCCGCTTGATGACTTCAATCTTCTACTTGGGATTGATTTTATGAGGAGATTTAAAGTTGCTCAGATTCCTCACTTGGATGGTTTGATGTTTATGGGGTAGAAAAACCTCGACTTTTTGAAGGGTATTCATCCCTTTAGAGGTAAATTCGTAGGTGCCATCACAATCTTAGATTTTTGAGTCATGATAATATCATTTCTCTTTTAAACCAATCTATTAAAGATTGTCTGGTGTAGACAATTGAAATGCAATTCCTCTACTGGATAACTGACTAATGATCTCTACAAAGGTATTCTCTACTTGTATCATGAAGACTCCTTGTCAAACAAGTTTTGATAATAACGCAAAACCTATTTTATGTAAAAGTCTATTTATGGTAGTAAAGTATAAAAGATGGTGTCCATGTTGAACAAGGTAAGAAAGGCATGTCATTGTTAAACAAGGAAAGGATCTTGGCCTTCCTATCAAGGTAAGGACATCTTAATACATCTATAAAAGCAAAACAGCGAGACAGTTTTCAAGCATCTATTGCATACCGCAGAGAAAAGATTTATTCTCAAGCAGTAGGAGATTCTAGCAAGCAAGCTCAAGGAAATTTAGAGGAGGCTATTCTCAATATAGTTTTGAGGTTCTTTGGTGATAAAGAAGAAGCAAAGTTTAGTTATAGTTTGTGAGTTTGTGAGACTTATATCAACGAGCAGGTTTGACTTCTTGAGAGAGTTGTGAAAGATAAATAATCTTTTTTTTTCAAAAATTCTTCATTCCTGGGAAAAGGTAGGAGTTTATTTTTTAAGGCTAGGTACTAGATTTAGTTCATTTGATTATTGAGTTGCAATCATAAAACATTGGTGAAGTTAGTAGAATTAAAGTCATGGTGTTTACTCCTTGAGAGGAGGTTTTCCATGTATATCGTGTGTGACTTAGTTACTATTTTGTCTGAACGATAGCTGAGGACCTGGTCCCTGGCACAAATAACGGGCACCAACTTTCTTTAATTGGTATCAGAGCAGGTAATTTCATTAAAGGTTAACACCTGAAAATGATCTAATGGTTTCCCCTCCAACCACTCAAGAAGTCTAGTCTTAAACAAGACCACTATTGTTCAATGGTAAGTACCATAGATGGTGGAAGAACAGGATGATGGATCACCTCATGGGTGAAAGTGCTGACTTGTGGAATGTAATACTAGATAGTCCTACTATTCCTATGAAAAACATCCATTGTTGGAAAGGACCAAATTCCCAAGGATAGGAAAGAATGGGATGTTGCTGACAAGATAGCTATACAAAATAATGTCAAGGCTAGGAAAATCCTGATATGTGGTATTGGACATGATGAATATAACAGAATCTCCTCCTGTCAAGATGCTAAACAAATATGGGACACTCTTTGAACTGCTCATGAAGGTATTACTATTGTAAAGAAAGCCAAGATAGACAACTTAAACAGACAATATGAACTTTTCAGAATGAAGGAAGGAGAAACTATTCAGGATATGCATATCAGGTTT
Source organism: Jaltomata sinuosa (assembly GCA_003996215.1). Taxonomy (NCBI): domain Eukaryota; kingdom Viridiplantae; phylum Streptophyta; class Magnoliopsida; order Solanales; family Solanaceae; genus Jaltomata; species Jaltomata sinuosa. The sequence goes on along the minus strand of QJPP01001568.1, from coordinate 34,011 downwards.
ACTGTTATTCTAAATGAGATCTACTCCCTCGGACAACATATTCCTACTAGAAAGGCTATCAGAAAGCTCCTAAGTGTACTTCCTGAATCCTGGGAAAGTAAAGTAGAAGCAATTACTGAAGCCAAAGATTTAGACTCTATATCTATTGATGAACTCATTGGAAATTTGACAACTTATGAGCTGAAGAAGAATCAAAAGAAAGACATTGAAACTAAAAGGAAGGACAAGACTATCTCTCTCAAAACCAGTGAGGTTGCTGATTATGAAGTAAAATCTTGCCTTGGTCACTAGGAAGTTTCAAATAATGTTCAAAAGAGGTCAAAACTTTCAGATAAAATACTCCAAAGTTCAGGAAAACGATGCGCAGCTATGTCACAAATGTGGCAGTCCAGATCACTTCATCAAATTCTATCCTTTGTGGGCTATAGAGCACAAGAAAGCTTCCACTTAGAAGCCTAGATATCAAAGTAAAGAGTTGTCATTCCCCGAGGCTACCCCCTAGACGTAACACGGGACCCGGGACCACAAGTACCCCAAGTTATCCCTTAGATAAAGCATGACTTAAACAAAAATAGATAAACTTAACGAAAGCATCAAATTGAAGAGATAAGTAGACTGAGTCATCAACAGCTCAAAACATAATATAACAGAATCTGAAACCCAAATACAGAATCTCTACTATGTCTAAAAACCTCTAAACTGGATAATGAGTTATTGGGACAAGACCCCAGCTAACTCCAAATACTAAGCAGAAACCATAAAGATAGACAACTGATACTAGTCCTTTAAGTATGAAGACTCATAAATCGAAGCTGGGATACCTGCTAATCTCTAGCCACAAATCTGACGGCCAAAACCTGAAACTACATCATTAAAGGATGCAGCGCAAGAATATGTGTCAGTACTATAGGATGTACTGAGTATGTGAGATATGCAAAATCTGAAGTAAACATGCTAGATATGCTATAAAACTGATTTCATACTATAACAATAAAACTGTAATGTAAATGACTCAAAGCAATATCATAAGCTGAAATCATAATCATAAGTAGTAAGTCTAAAATCTTAGCAAGAGTCAAATACATTTTAAAACAAGAAACTATTTATGTGGGAGGTTCTCTAACCGAAATAAACCATGTGAGCTATATGGAATCCGATGTATCCGCCCTATTGAGAGGACCCAATATACCTTGCCAGGGTATAAAGGCATAACTAGTGTGATCACGGTGTCTGATGCTCACTGAGGTGACTCAAAGAACCTATGGTGGCACGTAGTTCTGAGATATATAAAGCGGTATGCTAAACCCAATCTAACTCGTTGCTCAATACTACTCCCAAAACATACTTATAGCTCAATTTATACTTGTGACATACCTAATGCCAAATTTGTTTGAAAAGCATAAGGGTATATCTAATACTATGCAATTTACATATCTTAGGTAGACATATCTAGATGCCCATCCTCTTCATAAAACATAGGTACATATCTAATGTCATGCAATTCATGCTTTAAAATCCTTAAAACTTAGCATAGCCATAATTCAAAACATACTTTTCTTTCTAAATTCATAACTTGAAGAAATAGGCATGCACTTTCATAAATACATAAGGCCATGTTGTCTAAACATGCCAATTTTCACTTGAAATCATGCACTTCAATGGAATCATGCTAGAAATCATCTTTAATGCATGGGATTTTGAAATCAATTAAGGATCCTTAAATAAATCATAGATAATTAATGAGAAACTATGAATTAAAGCTTTAAAACTTAACCCATAAGTTTTCCCCAATTTGGTTAAGAACCCTAATTTCATAAATTCATAATTCAAAGTAAAAATCACGGGTTTTGGGCATAAGGGTGAAGGAAGTCCCTTATTGAATACCCACATACCTTATTGAAGCTTGCTTTATCTAAGATGAAAAAAACTGGAGGCTTGAACTTGGAGCTTGAGACTTGGAGCTTGAAGGAGTTCTTTCCTCTATTAGAATAAAATGACTTAGAATAATAAGAGTTTAGGCTATTAGGGAATAAAACCCTACTAAAAATGGCCAAAACGACCTCACTTAGGAGTTAAAGAATAGGGGAAAAGACTAGAATACCCTTGAATTAAAATAAAAAGTTGCAGGAATTTGTCCCCTCATGGGCTTCCCGATGAGCGTCGCACCCAAATTGACCCATCAAGCCAGGCGTTAGACACGCTGTTTGGAAATCTAGAGGTCCTGGAGGGTTCTGACGACATGACCCCATAGGCCATCTCAGCCATGATGCCCATGGTGACGCCCGTCGGGAAAAGAAAGATAGGGGGAGAAACCACTGGAGTATTCTGATGGTGGGTTCCCACGAGACATCGCATCCGTGATGCCCGTTGGGCTAGAAGGAACTTTGGACAAGAGCCACTGGACACCTTTCACGGTGCACCCCACGGCCCTTCGGAGCTCCAACACCCGTGGCAGCTGCCCGTGGTGTCCAATAGTTGCATAAGTTTTTGGATTCAAGGTTTGTTAGTTGTTTCAAATTCGAGGATGTTACAATATCTCCTTCTTGCTAACATTCATCCTCAAATGAAGGCTAAGTAAGGAAAACTGAGAGAAAATAGCCCAACCAACCAACAAAACATGAACCAGGATAAACATGCAAACTAAGCTTTTCAACTTAAAACATGATTGAACTAACTCCGAAAAACATGAATGCATGCTAGGATCATGAGAGAAATTGATGGACTAGAACCGGAGGGACATACTAAGGAGGGAAACTAATACCTCAAGCTGAAACTGAATCGGAAGGAAAGATATGAGGGTACTTGGCTTTCATGGTTGCTTCCGCTTCCCAAGTAGCTCCCTCAACTAGCTGATTTTTCAAAAGGACCTTCACCGATGCGACTTCTTTGTTTCTCAACCTTCAAATCTGACGATCAAGAATCTCCACAAAAACTTCCTCATACGTAAGGCTATCCTTCACACTCATATCTTCAAAAGTAACAATCAAGGTCGGATCACCAACACACTTCTTCAACAAAGAAACATGGAAAATCGGATGAACCGCTTCTAAATCTGATGGCAAATCAAACTCATAAGTAACACTACCAACTCTCCTCAGAATATGATAAGGACCTATATAGTGGGGACTAAGCTTCCCTTTCTTGCCAAATCTCATCACACCTTTCGTGGCTAACACTTTCAGAAATACCCAGTCATCAACCTCAAACTCCAACTCTCTTTTCCTCACATCTGCATATGATTTCTGTCAACTCTGAGCGGTATTCAACCTCTCTCTAATGATCTGAACCTTCTCCATAGTCTCATGAACCAAATCTGGACCAATTAAAGCTGCCTCACCTACCTCAAACCAACCAATAGGAGATTTACACCTCCGCCTGTAAAGTGTCTCATAAGGAGCCATCTAGATGCTAGAATGAAAGTTGATGTTGTCGGCAAACTCGATAAGAGGTAAGTGATCATCCCAACTACCTTTGAAATCAATCACACAAGCTCTCAATATATCCTCCAAAGTATGAATAGTACGCTCTGCCTGGCCATCCGTCTGTGGGTGAAAAGTTGTGTTAAGCTTAACTTGAGTACCACGACCCCTCTGAAATGACTTCCAAAACTGGGAAGTAAACTGAGTACCCCTATCTGAAATGATAGACAACGGAACACCATGCAATCAGACTATCTCCCAAATATAGAGTCTGCCATAATCTTCTGCTGAATCTGTAGTCTTCACAGCCAAGAAGTGAGATGACTTAGTCATCTGGTCGATAATCACCCAAATAGAATCATGTTGCCTTCGAGTACGAGGCAAACCAGTCATGAAATCCATATTGATCGCTTCTCATCCAAGTAATAAAATCAATATCCTAAGTCATACCACCCGATCATTGATGTTCTACCTTCACTTGTTGACAGTTGGGACACTTAGCCACAAAACCTACTATGTCGCTCTTCATGCCATTCCACCAATAGACTTCCAGTAAGTTACGGTACATCTTGGTTGCACTGGGTGAATAGAATACCTGGAGCTATGAGCCTCTGTCAAAATCCACTGTCTCAATCCATCTATGTCAGAAACACACAATCAACCCTGATATCGAAGCACACCATCTCCTCCTTGGGAGAAAACCTCTACCCTTTACTGATGGACTGCACCTTTCAACTGGTGCAAAATAGGATCACTGTCTTGGTTTTCTTTCACTTCAGCTAACAAAGATGATTCAGAACCATTTTAAATGATAACACCACCTTTTGTCGAATCCATAAGGCGAACTCCCAATCAAGCAAGTCGATGAACATCCTTAGCCAATTCCTTCTTTCCGTCCTCAACCGAAGACACACTACCCATGGACAATCTACTAAGTGCATCTGCCATAACATTGGCCTTACCCGGATGGTAAAGCACACTGATATCATAATCCTTAAGAAGCTCAAGCCATATCCTTTGATGAAGATTCAATTCCTTTTGAGTAAACACATACTGAAGACTCTTATGATCGGCGAATACATCCACGTGAACACCATACAAGTAGTGTCTCCAAATCTTCAAAGCAAAAACCACGGCCAACTCAAGATTATAAATAGGGTAGTTCTTCTCATTAATCTTAAGTTGTCTAGAAGCATAAACAATCACCTTACCACGTTTCATTAAAACACAACCCAACCCAATTCTAGAAGCATCATAATATATAACAAAGTCATCTAGGCCCTCGGGTAGAGCCAACACTGGAGCTGTGGTCAATCTAGTCTTCAATTCCTGAAAGTTTTTCTCAAATAGATCAGATCACTAAAATTTAACCTTCTTCTGAGTCAACGGAGTCATTGGGGAAGCAATGAAAGAAAATCCCTTCACAAATCTCCTGTAGTAACCAGCCAATCCCAAAACGCTCCTAATATCATACGGGGAAGTGGGTCTAGGCCAGTTCTTTAATGCCTTAAACTTTTGAGAATCACTCGAATACCATCCCTAGTCACAATATGACCCAGAAAAGCAACAGACTGCATCCAAAACTCACACTTGCTAAACTTAGCAAATAATTGTCGGTCCCTGAGAGTTTGCAATACCACTCTCAAATGGTCTGTATGCTCCTCCTTACTCTGAGAGTAGATAAGGATATCATCATTAAATACAATCATAAACATATCCAAATATTGCTTGACACATGGTTCATCAAATCCATAAAAACTGCAGGAGCATTAGTTAGTCCAAAAGACATAACCACAAATTCATAATGACTGTACCGTGTTCTGAAGGTTGTCTTTGGAATATCACACTCTCGAACACGGAGCTGATGATAACCAGATCTAAGGTCGATCTTAAGAATTAACTGGCACCCTAAAGCTGATCAAACAAGTCATCAATCCAAGGAATGGGATACTTATTCTTGATTGTGACCTTGTTCAACTGACGGTAGTCGATACACATTCTGAGGGAACCATCTTTCCTTCGTACGAATAAGACTAGAGCACCCCATGGAGAGATGATGGGTCAGATAAAACCCTTTTAAGAAGGTATTTCAACTGGTCCATCAATTCCTTAAGCTCTGTAGGAGCCATCCTATGAGGAGGAATAGATATAGGATACGTATCTGGAAGAAGATCTATTCCAAAGTCGATCTCCCACTCGGAAGGGACTCCGGATAGATCTTCTGGAAACACTTCTAGAAACTCACTCACAAAAGTAACGGACTAGAGAGATAGGGTTTCTTACTTTGTGTCCATAACCCAAACTATATGATAAACATAACCCTTAGAAATCATCTTCTTAGCCTTAAGATATGATATGAAATGACCCTTTGAGGATGGAGGACTACCTTGCCACTCTAAGACAGGTTCATTCGGGAACTTGAAACTGATGACCTGAGTATGACAATCAATCGAGGCATAACATGCATACACACAATCCATACCAAGAATAACATCAAAATCAGTCATCTCCAACTCTACTAGATCTGCTGAAGTGACTCTATGAAGGACCGAGATAGGGAAAGCTAGGACTGACTCACCAACAGGAGTAGAAACACAAAAGGTCTCTAAGAGATGATCAGGACTAATCTCAAACTTGCAAGCCACATAAGAGGTCACAAAAGATAAGGAGGCACCAGGGTCCAATAAAGCATACACATCAAGAGAGAAGACTTTAAACATACCAGTAACAATGTCTAATGAATTCTCCTGGTCCTGGCGAGAGGACATGGCATAAAGGCAGTTCGGGTGCTGACCACCAGAACTAGAAGCAGTGCCCTGCTAGGCCAGTCGACCTCCTAGGGCTGCTGGAGTAGACTGAGTCCTACTACCTCCCTGACCCTTCTTAGTGGAAGGGAAATCCTTAATCCTGTATCTAAGCTATCCACACCCAAAGAATCCCTCTCTACCAGCTAGACACTCACCAAGGTGACTTCTACCACACTTGTTGCAAGAAGGGTAAGGAGTTTCCTTTGCAACACTACTCTGTGAATAGGAACCAGATTCTCTACCAGTCTGATCTTGATGAGGCCTAGGGGCCTGGGTAGGAGAACTAGCCAAAGAATGAATGGCCCATAATGATTTCTTCTGAAATGAAGTGCGATGTCCGCCTCCAGACTTCTGATGTCCAAAACCTAAACTCTCCTACCTAACCCTCTTTTTCTCTCTTGCAATCTCTCTCAACTTATCTCCCTCAATCTAGTGGGCATGAGTCATAGGTCAAGAAATATCCATGTCACCTAAAAGCATCACGGACCTACACTTTTTCTTTACCAAATCTGACACTCCATAAACATACTTACTCATCTCATCCCATGGGTCAGCTGATAAGATGGTATTCTACCTACTTATTTAACTCTTAAGCTTATGCTTATGTTAATAATAAGTGAAAAATAGTGCAATTGACACATATTTCTTCTATTTTGCAGGTTTCTGTGTTTTGAAATGTTTGGGAAGAATTCAGATGAAAACAAGTCAAAAGGGAGCTATTTAGAGAAGCAAGTGATGGAAGCAGCACATGCCTATGCATTCGCGAAGGTCAACTAAAGCAAAGCTCTGTGAACGCGATGCATTGACTGCGTATGTGAAGGTCAACTAGACAAAGACACTTTGCGTACGCGGCAGACCTTCCAAGTTGGCGAAGAAGGAAAGTAGAGGCAACTGGGCAGTCTTGGAATTTCACATATTTTAGAAACCCCAATCCACATAAAATCCTCCCCAGTCGATTAGAAAATCATCTTTGGCTATTCTCACAACTTTTGGCAAGCTTGGAGAGCAAGTTCATCAACCAACACCATAGGAGTGAAGATTTGGATGCTCTTTATTGTAAAATCTTTAGTTTCCATTCTTCAACTCTTGCTCTTGATTGTTATTTATTGGTGTAATTGTTGAATTAAGATTTGGGTTTGTATTAGAGACAATACTTGTTTGGGTATTGAATTCATATATAGGTTTTGCTCTTGTTTGATTATTTGGGTCTATTGAATCTTCCCTGCTTGAATTTATAGTCAGTGGTTACAAACATTGACTTATATTTCTAATTTGGGTTGTTGCTTGAGAGATAATTTCCCTAAATTCGGGAAGATTCAATAGTGGGTATTTGGGGTTTCCACTCTAGACCAAGGCTAGAGATAGTTTGGTTGCCGGAAACTCCCATCTAAGAGTTGGGGTTAGAGATAACCAAACCCACCCAAGTTATTTGGTTGGTTTATTGCTTACTCGTGGTGGTTCGAGAGAACACATGAGATATATGCTCAATTAGTCGAAAGACGGTTAGGCATACCTTCAACCAAGACTACCTACGTGTCAACCGGGTGCATGTCTTGTGAGTTGAACTCCCATTCCCAAGTCTCCCTTGTTATCCTTGCTTGATGAGAGCAAGGTGAAAGCCATTGATGAATCTATCTTTTATTTGATTTTCTTTTATCTTTAGTTTTAGGCTAAAAACCCCCTTTTAGATATTTTTTCCCTTTTTGTTAATTGAACTTCAATAAATTGCTTGGATTCTTTATTAGCTCGATCGCGACTATATTTTTCTCTGTGGGTACGACCCCGACATCCATTAGGAATATAAATGTGTTTTGCTCTGATGATCGCCGTGACCTCCAACTTGGGTAGCACGATTTGAGCATTATCATCAGACACCATGGAAAGAGCATACCTAGAAAGCTTAGTGAACTTCAATTTGTACTCCTGAACCGACATAGAACCTTGCCTTAAATTCATGAACTCTTCAACCTTAGCTTGCCTCAACTCCCTCGAGAAGAACCGGTCAATAAAATCCCTCTCAAAGAATTCCTAAGTCATAGGGACCACATCCCTAGCCCTAGCATCTTTCCAGTAAGTGAACCAAATATGAACCACGTTCTTGAGTTGATAGGAAGCTAGCTCAATACAATCAACACCACCCACTTGCATCACACCAAATATCTTTTTTACCTCATCCAAGAAATTTTGTGGATCCTCACTAACTTGCGAACCCCAGAACTCAGGTGGGTTCATGCGAATGAAATCTCGAACTCAGTTCGCTATTCCACCTTGAGGGTGGACGGGGATAGGATCCTGTTGATTGGCCTGAGAAGCTATAGTCTGAGCTATCATATGAATGGAATTCCTGAACTCCGCATTTGTGACCTCAGGGTCCAAAATCGGAGGGTCAACATTTTGGGCAGCTCGACGAGGCATGGCACAGTGAGAAGGCATAATCTAAAATGCATAAAGAATAGATTAGAGGGTAATAGAGTTAAACTCTATCGCACGATATTGATCATAAAAGAAGTGAAGCTTTTCCTAAGACACCTCATAGCTTCTCTCTCATAAGTGTGGCGCACTTCACACACATAAAAGAGGCTCTACTCGATGCGGCTTTCAGACACCCTAAGACTCTTGAACCAGATGCTCTAATACTATGTTTGTCACACCTTGAGGCTACCCTCTAGAAGTAAACATGGGACCCGAGACCACAAGTACCCCAAGTTAACCCTTGGCTAAAGCATTACTTAAACAAACACAGATAAAGTTAACAAAAGCATCAAACTAAAGAGATAAGTAGATTGAGTCATCAACAGCTCAAAACATAACATAACAGAATCTGAAACTCAAATACAGAATCTCTACTATGTCTGAAAGCCTCTAAACTGGATAATGAGTTGCTGGGACAAGACCCCAGCTAACTCCAAATACTAAGCAGAAACCATAAAGATAGACAACTGATACTAGTCCTCAAAGTATGAGGACTCACCACTCGAAGCTGTGACACTTGCTAATCTCTAGCCACGAATCTAAGGGACAAAACCTGAATCTGCATCATCAAAGGATGCAGCGCGATAATAAGTGTTAGTACTATAGGATGTACTGAGTATGTGAGATATGCAAAGTCTGAAGTAAACATGCTAGTTATGCTATAAAACAAATTTCATGCTATAACAATAAAACTGTAATGTAAATGACTCAATGCAATATCATAAGCTGAAATCATAATCATAAGTAGTAAGTCTGAAATCTGAGCAAGAGTCAAATACATTTTAAAAACAAGAAACTATTTATGTGGGATGTTCTCTAACCGATATAGACCATGTGACCTACATGGGATCCGATGTATCCGCCTCATCGAGAGGACCCAATATACCTTGCCAGGGTATAAAGGCATAACTAATGTGATCATGGTGTCTGATGCCTACTGAGGGGACTTAAAGAACCTATGGTGGCACGTAGTTCTGAGATATACAAAGGGGTACGCAAAATCCAATCCAACTCGGTGCTCAATACTACTCCCAAAACATATTTATAGCTCAATTTATACGTGTGACATACCTAATGCCAAATCTATTTGAAAAGCATAAGGGTAGATCTAATACCATGCAATTCACATAGCTTAGGTATACATATCTAGATGCCCAACCTCTTCATAAAACATAGGGACATATCTAATGTCATGCAATTCATGTTTCAAAATCTTTAAAACTTAGCATAGCCATAATTCAAAACATATTTTTCTTTTTAAATTCATAACTTGAAAAATTAGGCATGCACTTTCATAAATACATAAGGCCATGTTATCTAAGCATGCTAATTTTCACTTGAAATCATGCACTTTAATGGAATCATGCTAGAAATCACCGTTAATACATGGACTTTTGAAATCAACTAAAGATCCTAAAATAAATTATAGATAAGTAATGAGAAACCATGAATTAAAGCTTTAAAACTGAACCCATAAGTTTTCCCCAATTTGGGTAAGAACCCTAATTTCAGAAATTCATAATTCAAAGTAAATATCATAGGTATTGGGCATAAGGGTGAAGGGAGTCACTTATTGAATACCCACATACCTTATTGAAGCTTGCTTTATCTAAGATGAAAAGAAATGGAGGCTTGAGACTTGGAGCTTGAAGGAGTTCGTTCCTCTATTGAAATAGAATGACTTAGAATGATAAGAGTTTAGGCTATTAGGAAATAAAACCCTACTAAAATTGGCCAAAATGACCTTACTAGGAGTTAAAGAATAGGAGAAAAGACTGAAATACCCCTGACTTAAAATAAAAAGTTGCAGGAATTTATTGCCTCATGGGCTGCCCGACGGGCATCGCACCCACGACGGCCCTTTGGCCCAGGCGTCGGACACACTGTCTGGAATTCTAGAGGTCCTAGAGGGTTCTGACGACATGACCCCATAGGGTATCTCATTCACGACGCCCGTGGTGATGCCCGTCGGGGAAAAGAAGACAGGAGGGAGAAACCACTGGAGCATTCAGACGGTGGGTTCCCACGGGCCATCATATCTGTGATGCCCATTAGGATCGCCCATCAAGCTAGAAGGAACTTTGGCCAAGAGCCACTAGACGCCTCCCACAGCACACCCCACGGCCCATCATAGCTCTGATGCCCGTGGCGACAGCCCATGGTGTCCAACAGTTGTAGAATTTTCTGGATTCAAGGTTTGTCAGTTGTTTCAAGGTGTTACAAGAGCTCACTCTTCCATCACATAGGAAGATGACCTCCCAGGAAGCTGACATAGATGTCCAAAAGGTTCTAGCTGCTATGAGAGAACTCACTGATGAGTCTGATAAAGAAGACCCCAATAATCAATCCCTGTTAGCTATGGTTGAAGCAAAAGAAGGAGATACTCTAGGCATTCTAGCTATGAGTGATGTTAAAGAAAAATCTAAAGGAGAAGATTCAGTAGAAACAACTTTTGCCCTCATGGCTGGCTCTGAGTCTGAAAGTGACACTGAACAAGAAGAGACCAAGGTATGCTTTTCTGATCTTAGACCCAACCTATACACCTATTCTAAAAGAAATCTTGAATCTCTCTCAGTTATTTTTATAGATGCATATTATTCGGTATGTTCTGAAAAGGAAAATCTATTGAATGATTATGCATTCTTAAGAATGGAATGTGAAAGTCTTGAGGAAAATAATGTTTTTTTAAAAAAATTCCCTCAAAGAGTTTTCAGACAAAGGAAAAAATTAAGCTACTACTCTTCAATAAACCTTGGAAGAGGACATTAAGAAACTCAATACAAGGCTTTCAGAGGTGTCTGGAAAAAACAACTCTCTAATAAGAGATCTGAAAAATTCAAGCTTGAGTTAGAACACAATCAAAAGTGAACTAAATCCTCAACTCTTCTCACTCACATTCAGAACATCCAATACACCCTAAACATGGGCTAGGATTTAGACCTGAGTCTTTCTAGGAAAACTACTCCATAAATATGGTGTGGATTGCTTGGGACAAGGAAGAACATCTTAAAAGTCAATGTCCTGAATATCTAAAAGCTGAGCAAAGGAACTTGAACTTTATCAATAAACTCAAGACTAAAGAATTGAGAATAATCCTCTCCATCAAAAGAGAGCTTCCCCACTGGGCTAAAAGAAACTTAATTCATCCTTTCACTCATAAAAAGGGACCCAAGTTGATTTGGCTACCCAAATCTAATTATTAATCCTTTTGCAGGAAAGGAAGAGAAGAAGGAGTAAGCCTTGGTATCTTGACAACGCTTGCTTTAGACACATGACTGGAAGCAAAGACAATTTCCTCTCTCTTGTAAACTTTCAAGGTAGAAGTGTAGCTTTTGGAAATAGAAAAACTGGTGAAATTGTTGGTGTAAGAAAAGTGGAAAAATCAGAACCTCATATCATAGAAAATATTTACTATGTGCGTGGACTAAAACACAGTCTACTGAGCATCTCATAAATGTGTGACAAGGGGAACAATGTGCTATTCACTGCTGCTAACTATACTGTGACAAATGTGACTAGTGAAACTTGGTGCTGAAGGGAAGAAGACACAAGAATTTGTACAAAGCTGACATCATGGACCCCTTAGAATCATAATTAACCTGCCTCAGTGGCATGTCCAGCAGTTCATTATTGTGGCATAAGAGGCTGGGACATGCAAGCTTCTCAACCACTAACAAATTATTGTCAAAAGATTTAGTACTAGGACTGCCAAAGAACAAGTTAGATGAATCCATTGTGTATGATGCATGTGCAAAAGATAAATATGTAATATCCTTCTTCAAGACCAAATGAATGGTGAGCACTACAAAACCTCTCCAACTACTACACATGGACCTTTGTGGACCTATAAGAGTTCATAGTAGAGGTGGGAAGAGGTATGTGTTTGTAATTGTTGATGATTACTCAAGGTTCACTTGGACACTCTTTTTGATCTCCAAAGATGAAACCTTTGAGGTGTTCCAAATATTTGTGAAATTGGTGGAAAAGAAGTTAAATGCTGAAGTGATCGGAATAAGGTCTGACCATGGTACTGAGTTTGAAAATTCAAATTTCCTTAACTTTTTTGTTGATCCTAGTGTGGAGCACAACTTCTCTGCACCCAGGACTCTCCAGCAAAATGGTATGGTGGAAAGAAATAATTGATCACTGAAATATATGGGCAAAACTATGATGATAGCCAGTGGGCTTCCCAAAAGCTTTTGGGTTGAACCTGTAAACAAAGCCTGCTATTTGATGAACAAATGTATGATCAGACCATTACTAGATAAAACTCCCTATGAATTTCTCAAAGTAAGGAAGCCAAGCCTAATTCACCTCACACCTTTTGGGTGTAAATACTTTATTCACAATAATGGAAAGGATGCACAGGGAAAATTTGATGCTAAGAGTGATGACAGCATATTCTTAGGTAGCTTCACAGAGGAAGGCTTATAAAGTCTTCAACAAAAGAACAAGTTGTGTAGAAGAAAGAATTCATGTCATATTTGATGAAGATAACTATGAAAGTAACCCCGATGATGAAGATAAAAGGATTGGTCAAGTATATGATTCATAAGATGAACAAGATGAGGAAGCTCACAAGGATGACACCTCATCTGAAAATCAGGAAGAGTTGTTGCTTTCAGGAGGAACTTCTCATGAAGAAGATTCATCCTATCATTTAAGTGCACCTGGACCCTCTCAACTTGTGGATGGAAGGAACTGGAAACACCAGAGTTCACACCCCATTGAAAATATCATTTCCCTTATGGACTCAAGCATGTAGACCAGGAATAAAGTAAGGAACATGTGTGCTTATTCAGCCTACTTGTCACTCATAGAGACCAAAAATATCAGGGAATCCCTATAAGATGCTGACTGGATTATGGCAATGCAAGAGAAGTTGGTTCAATTCAAAAGGATCAAACTGTGGCACTTGGTCCCCAAACCTGCAGACAGAACCATCATTGGGACTAGATGGGTTTTTAGAAATAAGTTGGATGATCAAGGAGTGGTGACTAGAAATAAAACCAGACTGGTGGTACAAGGCTACAATCAAGAAGAAGGAATTGACTATGACGAAACCTTTGCACCTGTAGCTAGAATAGAAGTAATAAGGATGATGATTGTCTTTGCTTCTCATATGGCATTTAAGCTATTTCAGATGGATGTGAAGAGTGTCTTTATGAATGAATATATGATGGAAGAAGTGTATGTGAAGCAACCCCAGGCTTTGAAAGTTTTGAGTTTCTTAATCATGTCTACAAACTTGACAAAGCCCTTTATGGACTCAAATAAGCCCCAAGGGCTTGGTATGATAGGATGTCCTCTTTTCTCTTGGAACATGGATACAAAAGAGGAAAAATAGACAACACTTTATTCATAAGAAGGGGATGACGGAAGCTCCTCATTGTACCAATATATGTGGATGACATAATTTTTGGAGCTACTAATGATGTGCTGAGTAATGATTTTGCTTCCCTGATGAGTAGTGAATTTGAGATGAGATGATAAGAGAGTTGACCTTTTTCTTAGGGTTGGAGATAAATCAAACCAAGGAAGGAACATCAATACACCAGTAGAAGTATGTCAAGGAACTGCTAAAGAGGTTTGAGATTGATGGGGCCAAAACAAATAATACTCCCATTGCTACTACTACAAAGTTAGACAAAGATGAGGAAGGAATAGTTATTGTTGAGACCAAGTATAGACGAATGATAGGCTCCTTGTTGTATCTTACTGCAAGCAGACTTGATATTGTATATAGTGTAGAGATGTGTGCTAGGTTCCAATCTTTTCCCATAGAATCTCACCTAAAAGCATGAAAAGAGTTCTAAGATATCTTAAAGGTACTCAAGGATTAGTCCTTTGGTACCCTGCTGGTGATTCATTTGACCTTATTGGGTGTGATAATGCTGATTATGCTGGATATTTGATAGATAGAAAAAGTACCTATAGAATGGCACACTTCTTGAGACCATGTCTTGTATCTTGGGCAACTAAGAAACAAAAATCTATAGCACACTCAACTGCAGAGGCTGAATATGTAGCAGTTGCTTCATGTTGTTCTCAAGTACTATGGATCAAACAACAACTCAGTGATTATGGGGTTGGTGTAGGTTGCATTCCTATCTTATGTGATGATACAAGTGCAGTCAACATGGTAAAGAATCCCGTCCAGCACAAAAGAACCAAGCATATTGATGTGAGGCATCATTTTCTTAAAGACTACGTGGAAAAGGGGTTAATTAAAATAATGTCCTGTGGAACTAATGAACGAATTGCAAACATCTTCACTAAAGCCCTAGAAAGAGAACAGTTTGAAAAAAATAGGTTGGCCCTTGGGCTGATCAACCAGCTCTAGCAGATGGAACAATTAAAAGGGGGTCTCCCCCAATGATTGACTAAAAGATTATGGCATAAGATAATGTTTGGTGAGTGGTAAATAATGTAATTAACTCAGTTTTTGATCCTTCACAAGATCACAACCACAAAAGATGAATGCATTCCTAGGATCTGAGGCTATCATCTCATTGTTTTGGGAAAATCTCATATAAAGCGTGGAAGGCATTCAAGGATCTGATCCTCAAGGTATGCACATCCTTTATAAAGTATTCAAAAGTTAAATGCAAATATAATACTGTCTCTGTCATAGAAACCTAATCCTCAGTATTTACCCACTTACCACAAATAAAATAAACTCCTAGGTGGGAAAAACAAATGATGTTCCTTTTAATCATTTTTTTTTCTTTCAAAATTGACAATCGTCACTTCAAACCACCCCAACACTTCAAACATTCTCTCTCTCAAAATCATTCATCTTCACGAAACCCTCTCTTACAATCTCTTCAAACACTTCTTCTCCAAATCTCCAAACTCTCTCCATTGTCATCCTCCTCTGCAAAATCTATTTTCTCCCTATTCCGCTCCCTAGTGGATTACTTTGATGATAAGGACTTGTCCTCATTTACTGATGCACCCACTCAAGGGGGACAACCTTCAAGATCACCATCACCCACTCTTCCATTCACCCCTCCTCGATCTCTATATCCTATTCCATCTTCCATTCCCTCTCCAAAACCCTCATCTCTACAGGCCCAAAATCAAATTCTCTGAACTTCTCCTAGAGTTCAGATGGAACAAACCCCAATGCTCCTCCCTCTGCAATTTCTAAATCTCCCTCCTTAGAGGAAGAAGAAGTTGATAGTGATAGGGATGTTCATCTTGCCCCTAAATATACTAAAGTTTTTTCCTCCGCCATCCAAGGGTACAAGAAAAAGGTTTCCCACAAACTCAAGAACAAACCACTATCCAAACCCACTCTTGATGCAACACCTTTCTCTTCCCTTCCACCAAGAATGCCCTTTACTAGAAAAAGAGTTGTTGATGTTTGAAAAGAAGAAGAGAGGAAAAGAGAAAGGGTGGCAAGAGGAAAGAAGAAGATTGAGGATGATGATGAACCAATTAACTTGGAGGAGGAGGAGATTGAATAAGAAGAAGAAGCTGCCCCCCCCCCCCCCAGACTGGAAAAATAAGAACTATGAAAAGTTCTTGAGGCTCCTTTTTGAGATTGTGAACAAAGAGATATTGCCTAGAGGAGGAAGGAAGCATGAGGCATGAGGCTAGCTTCAGATATATGGGGATCATGAATGCCCTGGATATGAATAAAAGAGTTAACCTCTCTGCCTTGATGATTAAGCATATGAGGAGAGTGACTTCTCCAAAGACTGATCCTCATGAGCTATCCTATGGGTTTTTGTTCTCTGGAGTGTTTAGGAGCTTTAAGGTGCCTCTAGGAAAGGGGGTTGCAGCAACCAAGAATGAAAGGATTACTCTTTCCACCTTAAAGGAGTGTGATTGTATGCCTGCACAGCCTGTCAAAAAGAAGACTTCCAGCCCCATGACCTGATCTTTGCTGGACCTAGAAGCTGATCACAAGGAGATTGCCAGCTAAAAAGAGGAGAATATTAATTTGAAGAAGTGTCTTGCAGCCTCCCAAGCTCAGGTGGATAATTTGAAAACTGAGATGATGCTGCAGTAGACCAAGCATTTTGAAAACATCCAGTCCCTCATAGACCTCCTCCCCAAGTCCAAGCCTTCCTCCTGATCCTCCTTAGTTCCCCTTAATTAAGTCTCCTCCCTTTTGTTAAAAATATCTTCATTTTTGGATTCCTCTTGACAGACAATATTGTGTTTTTGTAACTAATTTTTGAATGTTTTGTTTTGGGCCAATGGTTGGCTTAAATTGTGCTTTTCTTACTACTGTCTTGTGTCTATTTTTGCTTGAGATGCTTTCATTACAATGCCTTCTAGACTCGGTATCTAAGTGTATCTTTTTCCTGATTGTGGACAGAGGCGGAGTCAGAATTTTCACTGAGGGGGTTCAAAATCTGAAAATATAAACACATGAACTAGCCAAAGGATATTCAATATCTACTATATATACATAAAAAATAATTTTAACATTGTATAAGTAGTATAATTTTTCACCGAAGGGGGTTCGAATGAACCCCCTGGCCAAAGGCTGGCTTCGCCACTGATTGTGGCTTTGTTGCCCTAGTGGCCATGAGTTGTTTGCATGTTCTATTCACTACCTAACTTGCATTATCATGTCCATATTTTTAATGATGTCAAAAGAGGGAAGAAGTTGTTTGTTTGACGGCTGCATTGCTAAAAGTTGTAAGTTGTTTGTTGGTCACCTAGATGAAGTTAGGACTTTCACACAAAAATTGAATAAGTTTTCCATCATCAAAAAGGGAAAAATTGAAGACTCCTTGTCAAGCAAGTTTTGATAATAAGGCAAAACCTATTTTTGGTAAAAGTCTATTTATGATCGTAAAGTATAAAAGGTGGCGTCCATGTTGAACAAGGTAAGAAAGGCATGTCATTGTTAAACAAGGAAAGGATCTTGGCTTTCCTATCAAGGTAAAGACAACTTAATACATCTATTAAAGCAAAAGAGCAAGACAATTTTCAAGTACCTATTGCATATGCAAAGAAAAGATTTATTCTCAAGCAGTAGAAGATTCTAGCAAGCAAGTCAAGGAAATTCAGAGGAGGTTATTCTCAATATAGTTTTGAGGTTCGTTGGTGATCAAGAAGAAGCAAAGTTTAGTTATAGTTTGTGAGTTTGTGAGACTTGTAACAAGAAACAGGTTTGACTTCTTGAGAGAGTTGTGAAAGAGAAATAGTAGGAGTTTATTGTTTGAGGCTAGGTACTAGAGTTAGTTCCTTTGATTATTGAGTGGTAATCATTTAACATTGGTGAAGTTAGTGGAATTAAAGTCGTGCTTTTTACTCCTTGAGAGAGGAGGTTTTTCACGTATATCGTGTGTGACTTTAATTACTATTTTGTCTCAACTATAGCTGAGGACCTGGTCCCTCGCACAAATAGCGGGCACAAATTTTCTTCAGATCAGATCACAGTGACTTTATATAGTTTTCATGACGTTTTTCATTTCTTCCATGAATATTTTGAGTTTACCAAAGCATTCAAACTTATGAAGCATCAAAAAAATATATTCATATCATGAGTAATCTTCTGTGAATATCGTAGAATACTCAAAATCATCTCTTGCTTGGATGTTCATTTTACCACGCAATCAAAATGAATTAATTCTAACTTATCGCTACCTCTATTTTTTTTTAAAAGAAAAAGTCTCTTGATTATTTTTCCTTCTAAACATGACTCACAAGTTGTTAATTTTTTTCACTTTCAACGAACTTTAAAGTACATCCTATTAACCAACCACGAAGTCATATCCAAAAAAAATAACATAAATGATAGCTACATATAAGTTTTATTTAATTTTTGAAGAATATTTTATTTTATGAGATAGATTAATATTATTCAATTCTACATGGTCAATATTGAGCACCCAGCCTCTCCAACTTAAAGTCTAGATCATTATACAGGTGATAACTGAGTACCAAAGATTGGCAATGGACAAAAAGTGTAGTTTTTTTCCTTTAAAAATTGCCATCACCGCAGGCATGGTGTTATTTTCCATTCATCAATAAGCAAAATACAAAGAGAAGAGGGGTTTGGCCATACCCTCCAGCAAAATTTAACACAAGATTGATGCCTACAGTTTTTAAAAAATTGTAAGAGTCCAAGTTAACTTACAAAGAAGTTAACCTTGTCAAATTTTCTTTTTATGCTAGGGAATTATCATTTATCTCGTTGAATTTTCTTCTTATGCTAGGCAACTTCATGTCACAGAAAATGGAGCACCCCTAAGCCTAAAATTTTTTGGCCAGCCACTGAAGTCAGCATTAACAATCTGAACAAGATTTCTAGAAAACAAAACGAGAAAATACGTCTGATCAAGTGAAGTTTTTCGTTAACCCTATCCATAAATTTCAAAATCTTATAGAAGCCCTAATATTAATTCTTGCAGAATTTATAGCAGTTAACATCCGGTGCGTATATCCTATCCATCACGCATTACATCTGCTCAAAACTATCAATCCCAAATATCCAATGCAGCTTCCATCCTAGAAGGAATTAAGACCAACAAAAATAGCCACTGTTACGACGTACACATTGCCTTGTAAAACTTACTTCAAAATAAAAGCAACAAAGAAGGTACAACTGTATATACACCAAAAACTATGTCTTAAGCTCAATTTATAACCAGTAATAGTGACTGACATTCATACTTGATTATATTCAAGCTAGCTAGTGCTAATTCAAATTTGAAACTGCTAAAAAGTACACGTCCACATTAATGTTACGTACCTTAATATTTCTTCTTCTTTTCATAGTTTCCCGTGGCATAATGATATTCTGATGGTAATAGCTCATTTAATGCCTTGCCAAGGTTTATTTCATAAGAGTTGACAAGTTCAAACCTAAAGATAAATTAAGAAGTAGAATAAATCAAGTGTATGATTAGAGCTCTACTAATCAATGAAAACGAAGAGCAATATCCCCAACTTACCAGTAAGCCAAAGACTGAAATGGATGATAAAGCTTATAGAATTGTTGTATTTTGTCTTTTGTCTGGAGACTAATCAATCCCTTTTTTCGTTTTTTCATATTAAGTCCATGAAACTGAAATCATGACAAGTAAAATGGAAATATATAAGTTAAGAGGACTTAAGAAATACTAAGCAAATGATTGATGTGTAATGTTTACTTGAACAATCAATTCATTATAGTGCCTCTATTTTATCCTAGTCTCTCTGCATGAAGAAACACAGATAATCCATCCTAGAAAAAATGGAACGACTAATCTGCTTTTCGTGGACAAACTTCAGAGGATTCAAATATATTATATTAATATCAGTGTTGTGGTCTACCAACAGATACAATGATACGTTCTCCCATCTCAATATGGAAGTTGCAAAAAGCACCAAAGAAGAAAGTACTCCTAATTCAACGAATGTGACAAGGAAACAGATATAATTACCATATTAATCACTTTAAATTGAAATGGATACCAAAACTACTTTTATCTAATCTACGTTACATGAACTATTCATTAGGCTTTATCTATTTCTATATTATACTTTAAAAGCATGAAGGTCAATTGATTGAACTTTTACCCATCCGTTAAAAAGATCTTGTGATAAACAAAATTGTCATTTATTATTTTTCTCAAATAATTATTATTTAGTTATTATCCTACTATTTAGGACATTGAAATTAAGTAAAGGTATAACTATCAAAATCTTTACTTGTTTGTAAATTTGTAATAGATAACAACTCTTAATATTTAGTATTTTAAAATTGACTAAAATTTTGCTTCTTAAATCTTTCCCTATTTTAACTCTAGTAAAAGTCCTATTCTTTAAGAATTTGAAATCAATATTTTTACCTTAAGTAAGTCTTACTTAAATTATAGTAAATAAATAAAAGAATTATAAATATTAAAGAAAGAGGTTCACGTTATTAAAAATAATTTATTAATCTTCCTGTATGAAATTCTTATCATTTATATATAACACTTATTTTAGTAGAGATTAGCATAGCAGTAGAGATAGCAGAGAGCAGAGAGAATCCAGATTTTATAAGACTGAAGGGGGTACAATTTGGTGTAGACAGTAACATTTTTTGTGATGCAAAGACATTGGAGGATGTTTTATTTATTGGTATTGTGTGACATATTGCCTTTTTGGTACTATACATTTTGTTTCAAAGTGTATTATGGATGCTCTGTTTTAACATGGGATTGACTAAATTTGTTCTGACTTTTTCGTCTTTTAAAATTTGAACTCTTGTTGTCTAAAAATTATCTTGAAAGTAGTGGAGTGTGCATATTTTCCCATTATATTTCAAGTTTGTAATATTTATGATATGGATCAGCTCTCATAGCCTGAGACTGCCCTGGTATTGGAGCACACAATGATTTCAGTAATTCTGCATTAGTCAAGCAAACCAAGAATAGTTAAGTAGCAAATATTAAGAGGAATGAGAATAGAGGGTGTCTAATGTTTTTTACCTCTTTCATATGACGCACTGTTTCGCTGTCAATTGGAATATTATCATAGTATCCAACACACATCATAATAGTATGAGTGGTAAAAGGACCAGCACCATTTATCTTCAGCTTAAACGACATCCTTGCACTTGGTTCATCAACAATGTCGTCTTTTTCAAACTTAGACAGCTTAATTATTCCATCAACAACTTGTTTAGCCAACATAATCAAGTCCGCTGCTCTATATCCAAATTTGCCTTTGCCTTTTAGCTCTTCCTCTCTAAAACTTGCTAATTCTTCTGGACTCGGAAAGTCTCCAATAGGTGAAATATTTGCTCTCTTTCCAATAGGTGAAATATTTGCTCTCTTTCTTTTGGACATCATGACTTTTTTCAGTTGTAGATCGCAAAGAGCCTTTGCCAGATCCAAAGATGTCTTCCACCTAAAAAAAAAAAGGTTGGCAACATATATTTTTAACATCAAGCACTCTCACTAATACCATATTAATTCAATTAGATGGTCAAAGAATCTATCTTTACTTTCAAAGGCAATGATGTTTGAGTTTTAGAAACTTAACAAGGTTTTGCAACTTCTTCCCTTTTTTCTTTATATGAACTTACGGGCAAAAGCGAAGAAGAAGAGACTTGGCCACATCTTCAAATAATGTTGGTGATCGAAACAACCGACCAAATCCTTTGGCCTCAGCTTCTGGATGAAGATTATGAAAACATACCACATCTTGTTCATCCTTTTCAGAGAGTCTCAACATTCTGTTCACCTGAGACTACATATATAACAAGTCAGCTTCTTCTTCTTTTTGGGAGGAGAGAAGCAATTAAGAACACTACCTGGATGGCTCGCTCATCCTTAAGCGAAAGAATATTTGCACCATAAACCTTAACGACAAGATGATCCTCTCCGGGAGGTTGTGAAATGGATGTCATAGCAGATGTGATGGAATTTGCTAATCGCAGAGGACGAGAAAAATTTTTAGTGGATGGATCCCAATGGTTGGGAGCCATCATGAAAAACCCGTGGTTGCACACCGCTTTTTCTAAGCTGAATGTGCGGAACTTATCCAAGTTGATAATGAAACTCCAAGATGGTAGTGTTTCCATTTATTTTATTTTTTTCTGCATTCAAAATTGTGATTCTATTTAATAGTCTGATTCTGAAAAAGAAAAAAAAAAGAGAAGCGGATATTGTAACGTGTGATTATGACGAGAGACTATATATGGGGCACTGGATGCACTATCAATCTATGCCAGTTAATTCATAGGATCAACATCTAAATGGAGTCATCAAGGGGCTAAAAAAGTTCAAATTTTCAAGATGATATACACAGAAGTCATTGCTGGAGAAATAGCCTATGAGTGTCATAAGTTTTATGTGATTAAGACAAATTGGAGCGAAATTAAGTGTGATATTCAAAAATTGAAAGCAAACTATTGAATATTATTTTGAACAACATATGTGTTTTTTTAATTATTATTTTGGGGCTTAAATTCTTCACACTCTGCCAATATCTCGTCATTGCTTGTTGGCACCATTAAAGCAATCTCTAAAAGCTTATGTTTTTCCCCCTTTCTTTTATTTTTTTTTGCATTTGATGTTCATATGTATTATATTTTATATAAGTATATGTTATTTTACTCATTTGTAGATGCAAATTACTCTCGTTATTAATAAGAGTAGAGGTGACCAGAAGATTGAGTGGTTATATATAGTTTTATTGTTAATGAGAAAGAATAAGGAAGATGAAAAAGGATAACCCAAAGAGGGGTAGTGAACTTCACAACCAATTTTATGTCACTATAAACAAGAATAAAAGGGTAAATGTGGAGACCGACTTGTATTTATCTGACTAATCTGTGTTTGCATCTGCTTTCTTCAATTCAACTCATTTTAATATTTCATTTCTTTCTTCTCTCATGCAACCTGGAACAAACTTTTGGCTTCTCTAATACATATTGAATGAAAGGAACTTGGAAAGATAATAAAGGGATCTGGCTCCTCTACATTTTTCTCAAGTTTTTTGCTTAAATTGAAGATACATATCATAATTTAATATTAATGGCTAAGATTTAACTAATTAAAGAAAAGCCCTAACCATAATTAGACGAATCAATTCATTTCATATATTTACTCCCAAAATATCTTTACAATCATAAAAAATTAGTTGTACATTATATGTTTTCTGGACATATTGAGAACTTCTTTTTCCTGCCATGATGAAGTTTTTCGTGCATCATTTTCTTTACTACTTTTTCAATTCCTCAATATGTTTAGCTTCATTCTGTTGTTGTAGAGATATGCTCTCATTCTAAGATAGAAAATATTACAAGTAAATTTCAACTTATGATAATACAAATTAAAGTACTTTAGAAAACAATATTTGCTAAAAACAATATAAAAGTGTGAAATACGAGGATACTTTTTAGGATTTAAAATATATGATCCTCTCTTATTCTTTTGCTTTTCCTATCAGTAGTGAATTATCATAAAAGTATATTTTTTTTGTAATACATGTATAACAAAATACTTTAATCTTCAGATTCAAGTATAGTTATTACCAAGTTCTAATAGATTCTATTATTACTAACACTTAATTTCATATGTTTCTCTAATTTCTCAAGGTATTTGTACTCTTCAAGTGATAATACTTGACTTTTGTGTAACTGGATTACTCATTAATATTTTCTTTTTTCATACTCTCCTGATGGAGTATGTAATATGTTATTTCTCCTTCCAGCCACCTAAGGCTAAAGTAATTCATCTAATTAATCACAGAAGAGTAGTCATATATACAGCAAAGATAATTAACTTTGAAAGAAATTAAGAGAAGACAGACCTCCCTAGCTCTGTGTGTTTGTTTGGAGTAAAGAAGAAGAAGAGGAGACGAGTCACTCAAGAGGTGTGAGAAAAAGTTCCGTATTCCAAGTCATAATAGGAGGTGGAAACTCTTCGATTCCCTCACTTTTTTAAAAAAAAAAAATTCATTCATCATCATCATTATATATATCATTTATAAAATTATAAAAATATATCAAAAAATATATTTATTCTCTTTTTAAATCAAAGGCAAACACCAACAACAACAACATACCTAGTGAAATCACAAGTGATGTCTAGGGAAAATAGAGTATACGCAGACCATACCATTACCTCGTGAAGGTAGAGAGGTTATTTTCGAAACACCATAGGCTCAAGTATGACAAATCCAAGTATAAAAAAGAAGATAACAGTGAAGAAAATATAACAACTCTTAAGGGAAACAGTGCACAGCTATTGTGTTCAAGCACACACGCAAGTATACGTGATCGTTCAAATAATATAGGATGTTGTAACACCCCAGAAATTCTAAGCTAAGATTTGAACAGTGTTTCATATATGGTTAGATCAGAACTAATGAACTTTCTATGAATATAGGTATTAAGATCAATTCTTGAGTTGGGAGGTGTATCAGATATGAATTAAAGTCATAAAGAACCTCTAGCTCAAAGTTAAGTTGAAAGCTTTCTACCGATTAAGTTTTCATGTAAGTTCTAACTACGGTCAACTTCAAATAACCATATCTCCTAAATTATAAAGCGTTAGGTGGCCTAGTACCCACCCAATTAAAGGTAATTGAATTATCTTTTCAACGCCACCAACCGCTCGTTGATACGAGTCCTGAGTAAAACATTATGGACATTTTAGTGAAGCACTGTCAACTGTCAAAAGCTGACGGGCTGGCCGACGGGTGTGGCCCATTCTGACGGGCTAGCTGACGCCCGTGGCTCCCATGATGGCCTGTGGTGGCAGCCCGTGGGAACCAACCAGTGAACCCTTTTGGCCCCCTGTAAGGGCCACGGTTTGGTCCGATGGTCCGTGGGGGCCACGACGGCCCGTGGGAAGCCCCGTCCGATGACTTTTCTATATTTTTTTCAGCATTTAAGTTAGGAGTAGTTTGGTCCTTTCCTTACTTCAGGTCTTCCCCATATCTTTTAAATACCCAAAGGGGGTTATTTCTCAGAAAAACATCGATCAATCTCTAGAATTATTCTCTCAAAACTCCAAGGTAAGACACCTAAGGTTTCAAGCAAGCAAGAGCATAGAAGCTCAAGCAAGAAAGTCTCTCAATGGTTTTCCTTCAGATTTCTTCTCCAAGTTTTCATCCCTCAGTTCCATCCCTAGAAACTCTTCAGTAATCAGGTATGTGGGTATTAAATGAGGATATTCTTCCACCCTCATGCCCAAAGATCAGTTTTCAGTTATGATTTCTATAAATTATGATTCTAGGGTTCATACCCAACTATGCATGTTTTTACATAATCGAATTCCCTATGATACTATATGTTTCTCGTACATGTTTAAATGATATTCCATGAAGTTTAACAGACATCTTCTTAAAATCCTTGGAATTTAGATGAAACAGACTTAGTCTAGATTTACAGTATCTTCTGCATAAATTAGCTTTCTTTTCAAGAACTTAGCATGAAATTGTAGTGTTTTCACATGAAGTAGCTTTTCTTCAGAATTCAGCCTAGTTTACTAGCATTCAGTTTCAAGCATGAAATTATCCAGTTTTCAGTCTACAGGTTTTCCTTAAAACTTCTCATGATTTAGCAGGCTTCAACTTACCTTCAGTATGTTTTACAAGAATATATTTTTAAATATAGACTTTTAACATATGCCATCAATGATGATGAACTTAGTAGGTTCTGTGATTAGCATGGTATTCAGATATTCCATCAATGATTATGAATTTAGTAAGTTTCATGATTAGTATGACATCTAGATATGTCTACATGCTTTATGAATAGTTCTCAGTTATATAGTCTTTCAGAAATCATCCAAATTAATTAGGTTCTGATACAGCATTCTAGAACTTCAGTTTTAAATGAGCTATCAGCATTCAGTTTGGGAGTAGTACTTAGCACCGAGTTGGACTAAGGTTCAGCGTACCTAAAGTCCCAGAACTACGTGCCACCGTAGGTCATTTAGCCCCTCAGTTGGGCCTCAGAACTAGTGATCACATCAGTCATGCCTTTATACCTTCGCAAGGTAAATTGGGTCCTCTCGATGGGGCATATACATCGGACTCCACGTTTAGCTCATGTGGTTTATGTCGGTTAACAGACTCTCCCATAGAATTAAACTCAGTAGTTGTGTACTAGGCCCTCAATTCAGTTTAAAAACTTTTAAGTTATATTTTTTAGAATATCCTTGCATTTTAGATTTTATGCATAATATGTTTGGGCTTGAATACTACAGATTAAATTTACAGTTTTAAACAGCATATCAGTGTTTTCAGCATGCTCAGTAGAAGAACCTCCTCTAAGGATTTACTTTAAATATGACTTTTAGCATGACTCGTGACTCTCAGCTCAGCTGCACTAGTCCATGATTTACAAATATACTTTATCTTGTAGTCCATGAAATCCTAATTAACAGGTTTACTTATCTTTAAACATCATGATCTCACAATTACAGTCCAGCAACATGATCTACATTCTCTTCAGTAAAAGAGTCTATATTATACAGTTTTGACTTATGCACTTCAGATATTATACTTAGACCAGATTTTCAGCGATGCTTTCAGTATACATGTATCTTCTCATGATTTACAATAAGTGCATATCTCACATGCTCAGTACATTCAAAGTACTGACCGCATACCTTCCTTGTGATGCATCATTTTATGATGTAGGTTTCAGTGCTAGCTCCCAGGATCATAATCAGACAGATCGCAGCTTCCAGTCAGCAGTTGATGATGAGTTCTCCTTATTCGGGAACTCCAGTCAGTACTAATCATAGTGGTTTACTTTCTGTTTGATATACTGATTAGAGATAGTTGGGGGTCATGTCCTGGCTAACTATAGTCAGTATTAATAGAGGCTTCATAGACAGTTAGACAGTCAGTCAATGAGTTGTATCAGTTTTCAAACACTCTTGTATCTCAGTTATGAAAGTTTTTTTTGTTATAATATATTTAAAGAGCTCAGCACATTTCAGCTTCCGCATTTACTTTCAGTTTATATCTCAGCAGTATGCCAGGCCATGGGTTAGCTTGGGGTCACTTGTGACTCTAAGCACCGTGTCGCGTCTAGGGTGTAGGCTCGGGGCGTGACAAACTTGGTATCAGAGCACAGAGTTTAAGTGTCCTAGGGTGTCTATGAAGCCGTGTCTAGTAGAGTCTTGCGGAATGGTACGGAGACGTCTGTACTTTTCTTCAAGGGGCTACTAGTATTTAGGAAATGTTTCCCTTTATTCATACTCCAAATCATGCAGTAAAGTTGTTCCTTCAGAAACTTATACAGATTCGTGCGTTAATCCAATTCCTCCAATCATGCCTCATCTTCGAGGTGGTGGAAACAGTAAAGTTCAGACACCTATCAGTGAGGTGCTCTCAGATAGAGCCATCAGAAAGTTGAGAGACTGCTCAAGGGCTAAAGAGGAGCCCAGTAGTGCGTAAAGTCTACCAATCCAAAAGCATGTACCATGTTTCCATACGTGCAGATTGAGCCCGTAGTAGAATGTGCTCTCAGACTCTCTTCCAGAATCTTTACTATGAATAGTGTCTTAGCCATAAAGTATGGTTCCCTAGGCATTTGGGTAGTACAGTCACTCAAGATTTAGTGTGAATTGAGGTTTTATGAGCCATAAGTAGCAGAATGACCCCAAAACTAGATGTATGAATTCAGAAGTATAGTACCTATAAGGTGAGATGGTGATGCTAGTCTTGTAGAATTGACCTAGTAGGTTTGACATATATGTATGCAGAGAATTAAGTTGATTAATTTACAAGGAGTATGGTGGTGTAGTTAAGATGTGTATATGACCCCTAGATGAATTAGTAGATTTTGACTAAGTCATGAGATAAAGAAGAGCCTTAAACATTACAAAGATAGACGTGTACCCAGAGTAGTATGTTGTTGCATGATATTCAGGGATCTTATGGTACTATGTGTGGCTAGTTTAGAAATTCTTAGGTTGTTGATTTTGGAGGAGGCCTTGTGTATATTATATGGTGTTCCTAAGAAATGAATTCAGGGGAGTATAGATATACGATGTTGAGACCCTTAGTGTGGTTTTAAATTCAGTTGTTTTGGGTGGATATTGTAACACCCCAGCATTCAGACCAGCATTTAAAGCCAGCACTCAGAAATAACTCAGAAAATTTCATCTTCAGTCAAGCCCCACGGGCTGACCCATGGGCGTCGGAGGTCTGACGGCCCATCAGGGTCGCCGTGGAAAGAGCCCAGTGGCTCTGTTCAGCCAGCATCAGCCCCGACGGGCAGTCACCACGAGCGTCGTAAGTCCGATGGGTCGTGGGACAAGCCGTGGGAAACCGTCAAAGCCCCATCCCAGCCTCCCTAGTCCAGACGGGCAATCACCACGGCCGTTGTGGATGCGAAGGGCCGTGGGAGCCATCGTAGGGGTTGTCCAGAGGAACAGACAGCCTGCCCTTTTCCAACGCCCGGGTCTGATGGGCTGTCACAGGTCTGACGATCGTCGGTTTGCCCATCCAATGGGAAAATTTCTGCATGTTTTCTTGTAAGTCAGGGACATTCTAGTATCTTCCCTACTCTTTTAACTCCTACATCCCAAATGTCGCGCCCGTTTTTCCTCGCGGAAAAGCGGGTTTCGACGTGACAACTCTCTTTTTAGGAAGAGAGGGTGAAGAGTCGCCACCTAACGAATTTAAGGCGCGTTAGGGCGCCGTTCTAACTAATTACAATTAAATTAAGTTTTATTTTAAGTCTACGCAACCAGAGAATCGGGTAAGGGTTCAAGTTACCTCGAAAGGAAGGTGTTAAGCACCTTTCGAGGTCCACAAATGTGGGTCCCTGCCGGATTCGTTATTTATGTGGGAATAGGTGATAAATAATAGGTCGATTAATTAAACTAAAACTATGTAATCAAACAAGTAAGACTTTATTTAAAACAAGTATTTAAGCCAAATTAATTGCTAAAATCTAAGTAAAAAAATCATGCAAGAATTAACGCAAGTAAATAAATAAACGAAAAAATCAGATAAGCAAGAAGTCAGAAGTGACACAATGATATAGGAAAAGAGACCTAATTACTAAGTGACTTAGTTGACTACCCCAAACAAATAGAAAGAAACAAACATAGGTTAATTTAACCTATTCGGATCAGCGCCCGGCTTATTATCGGAGACAATTTCCAAAGACATTGTCGTATTCTGCTCGGGTCGATTTCCATCATATCCGTCTATCTACCCGCCTAAGTTGGTTATTAAGATTATCATTCCTAGGAGCGTACTAAAGAAATGAAAAATCTAGCGTACCTTAATATGCCTACCCGTCCCAACTTAATGTCCAAGAGGCATTGGACTTACTAACTGGGTATGGGACTAGACAAATAAAATCTTAGGTTTCCTAATTAGACACGGAAAAGCGTCAAGCAAAAAACAAGAAAGGACTTTTAAACAAGCAGCACCTAACAGTCTCAAACATGCCTCTCAATCAAGGTTAAAATAAACAATCAAACAATGCTTAGAAAATTAACATTTTTCATATGGTTAAAACCTATAAACATGATCTCTAGTGATTAACGATGCAGAAGATTGACAATTTTTATTGAACATGTGGGCATGATTTCTGATAATGCAGAAAATTTGTTAATTAGATCATATAAGCCGAACCTTTAGTTATTTAACATACTGAAAACATGTTTTAAGCATATAGGCATGCTGACTGGTTAATCTCATATGCTGAAAGTTGATTTAATCCTATTAGCAGGATATTTACATAGTTAAACAGTGCAGAAAACTATTAGAGAACTATAGACATAAAAACTGATTAAACTATAACGATTAATTTAAAATCCTTACAGCATGGTTACTGACTGGTTTAAATTGATTAATACACCAAATTACAGCTGACTACAGACAGTATCGAACATAAACCGAAAGTAAAATTACGAACATGTTTATAATGTGCGAGATGACCTTGAACATGCTAAACTGATTTAAGCCTAAAAAACATGATATCTAAATACTAAACAGATTTTAATTTATGACATGGTAATTAATTAGATTAGATGCAAAGGACTAATTTTGAATCCTAAAGACATGGTTACTAAAATGTTGAAACTGATTTTAAACCTACAATATGGTAACTAAATATCAAAACAGATTTTAACTTATGGCATGGTAACTAATTAAAACATATATTTTTAATCCTATAGGCATGGTAGCTAAATATGTTTAGATTAAATCGGCAGAAATTACAAATAACATGCAGAATTGGAAATTGTATGAATCATGCAATAAATGTGACAATTGTAGGCAGAATGCACATATACAAGATTACTACAAGCATGCTGGACATTTCGCATTTTAAACTTATTGACATGACATTTAAAATTAAATTAACAATCCATTTAGTTAATACCTATAGGCATGGTTTTTATGTGAATTTTATCAGCCAGATTAAAACAGATAGCACATAGTTTGCCCCTCCCCCGTAGCAACCCCTAAAGTATCTTATTTATCATCAGAGTTTTACAATAAATTATTACAGACCAAAATAATGAATGAGAAATAAAATAAACAGATCTAAAGCTTGGAGATTCCCAAATCCTGGACAACTCTTCATTGTAATACCCATCTGCCAACAGAGAACCTGCCGATCATGTCAAAGTAGGATCCGGAGGAACCTATCACAACCCATAAGACCACCCCTGACATGTCAGAGTTCCTGAGGATCTCAAGGATCCTAGGCAGTGCTTATGTCAGGGAGTAGGGGTGTGTTTGAGCCTCCGTTTCCGCCGAAGTAGCACAAAATGAAACATAACAGATTCAAGTGCAGTCATAGTAGGACAAAACCAACCAGTTTCAATAGCTCAATGCAAAGCCAAACAAATAGAGAATAAATTCCGAATTTACAT
Source organism: Jaltomata sinuosa (assembly GCA_003996215.1). Taxonomy (NCBI): domain Eukaryota; kingdom Viridiplantae; phylum Streptophyta; class Magnoliopsida; order Solanales; family Solanaceae; genus Jaltomata; species Jaltomata sinuosa. The sequence goes on along the minus strand of QJPP01001568.1, from coordinate 3,009 downwards.
CCTATAAACATGCTTTTATAACATAATCACAGAACAATCGTGGATAAACACAGATGGATACATATTCTAAAGGTAAACATACATATGAATTGAAATCTACATCGACAAAACACTAACCAGTTATCTGCAAATAGCAAAAATATTCGAAGTCTTCACACTTAGCAATCAGTACCACTTATCAACCCAGAAGAGAAGTTCTAAGAGAAATATAAGAGTAGCCGTGTCTGTCCAGTCCCTCCAATAATAATAATAGAGGGTTGCTTTTATAGTGAAAGAATAAGACTTGGATTAAGGAAAGAAATAAGTTTAACCAAATGAATTAAGATTTTTTTTTTATTTTATCCTAATCAAATCAATTAGCCCCAAATTATCATAAGAAGAGAGTAATTAAAGGAAGAAGAATATTTTAAAAGGTCAATCCTGGGAATTGTTTCCTTAAGCAAATGAGCTAATCCAATAATATAAAAAGAATCATGCTATTTTACCATAATTAAGCAAGTAACAAGCTGTCTAAAATTCAAAAATAGTAAATATTCCGTACAATCTGTCTCTTCTCATTATAACCCATTTTGTGGAATTAAGCAATTGCACCAATCAAGTCAACATATACCAAAATTGTCTAGGTACTAAGTCTACTTTAATCCACAAAAGGAAGGAAAATCACTCGAAGGGATGATTACATGATGTGGTCAATCAATTACACAATAGAATTTATCAAGGATAATCAAGTATCAAGTTGTCTCCAATTTGAATCCGAAAGGAGAAAGGCAGGAAGACCAATTTGCCACAAATAGATAAATAACATGGCTATTCTAATCATAAATGTAATGCAAAATCGTGCTTGGACTGAATCAATTATAATCCAAAATGAACGAGTAATGAGCACAGCAGATTACAGAGTTAATCAAAGAGGGAAAATAGCAAGACTTTTAAGACTCGGAAGTAAGTATAAGTTCCCCAGACAGGAATATAGGTTGTATTTCCTGACCAACAACCAGCCATGACACGAGAAGGGATATTAAACAAATCATCCATCATTTCCATACTTGCCATAAGACATGGTAATTAGGCATGCTTAGACAACCGTTTCACAACAAAGTAAACTCATAAGAACTTTCAGAATTAAAATTTATAGCAACTTCGTAAAAAACATGATTTTCCACATACTGTAATTGGCGTAAGTGGTCAGTCACAAATCCGTAAAATCAAATGAACATGCACAAAACCCTCATAAATGGATTTAGAACCTGTAATACGAGAGAATGAGATGGAGCAGAATATGATACACCTGAGCACCAATCGCAACACAGGGTGACCCCAGGCGGGTCTGACAAGAAAATTGTCATTCAATTTCGTCGGAGTCTTACGCCATCCGTCGGAGGAAAGGAAACCTCTGGGATTTTAATAGTGTCAATGGAGAGGGGGTTTGGGTTTCTATTTTGTGGGGTTTCACCGGAGAACGAGGCAGCGATGGAGGGAGTTGAGAGAGGAGATGGTGGCAGCAACATTGAGGCGGTGGGGTTTTCGCCGCTGCTGGTGGGGTTTGTCTAGTGGTTTTTGGTAGTGATTTTTTGGTGGAGATGAAGAGGTGAGGGTGGTGTTCATGGGGTTTGGTCGGCTGGAGCTTTGTTGGTCGGGCACCAGAACCAGAAGCGGTACTCGCCGCTGTTTCGTCGGCGGGTCCGACAGAGTAGAAATAGGATAAAGAGGAGGAAGAGAGAGGCAGCGAAGGGGGAGGGTGGTGCCGGCGTTGTTGTTGACCGCCGATGCTAAGCGGCGATGGTGGCGGCAGTGAGGAGGGAGAAAGAGAGGAGAGAGAGCTTTAGGGGGCGGTGGAGGAGAATGGGATTAGGGTTTGGGGGGTGGTGTGATTAAATGGTAAGAAAAGGTGAGCTTTAATCTTGGCCGTTGATCGTATTAGATCAATGGCTAAGATTTGAGCTCATCCTAGGTCAGATTTGAAATTAAAATTAGGCCAGATTGGCTCAAATTTAGGCTATAATTGAAATGAATTGGATAGATAAGGGCTACAATTTAAATAAATTGGGAAGAAAATTAGAATTAGGCTGCTATTTAATTAATAACATACTGCATATGTAATTTAATAGATAAAATAATAACTAACGATAATTAACAAATAATTAACAAACAAAATATATTATTTAAAATTATAAATAAATTTCGTATACATTTTGTACGTAAAAATAAATGACATGTAATATCATATGAAATTTAAGATAAAAATAGTAATAATAGAGAATAATTATATATTTATATACTAATTTCAAAGTGTTAACAAGTAATTCATTTAATGAATCAAGTAAAAAAAATGTAAAATAAATTAATATTTAAAATAATTATTATTATTAAAATAACTGTCCGAGAGAGGTATAGGGAGGTCAAAATTGGGTGTCAACAGCTGCCCCTTCCTTGCTCGAGAATGAAGGATGAATTATCGGGCAAGGAACGTTGACTTAGTAGCCAATTTTGTCCGACCAGAGGCGTAGCTCTTCGAAATCGGAGAAACAAGGGGGAATTATAAAAGAGCTGTAGCCGAGACTTCGGTTTCCAAGTCGCCTACATATCCCTGTTTTTACGGGAATCAGGTCATGTGTAGTTCTATATTTAGAAACGAACGAGGCTCCTAGAGGAGATATACAACCGAACTTCTGGACGAAGACGTAGTTGGCACGAGTTGACGAGATTTGAGCGGTTGGCTGAGAATAGCACGCGAGCAACGGTCCCGTGTTGGTGATATAATGATAAGAAAGGTTGTGTTTTGGAAGCGAAGACGATGGTTAATCTCGTTTCTTGGCTTGTTCAACTTTCGGTGCCTGCAATTTCTATTATAACTAGATAAAAGATTAACGTTTAAATAATAAATAAAGTAAAACATGATGCAGGTTCCCTTTAAGACTATGGAAGGTTGCTTAAGACGGTAAAAATGATGTCTTTAGCGATGATATCTCAGGGTCATGATACGTAAAATTTAATCCTCAGGCCATGAAA